>VDFB02268896.1:88647-155012 GCA_007258455.2 Sequoia sempervirens | reverse complement strand
AGATTAATTATTCATTTTAAAATGATAGAAAAGGATCAAGGAATTATTTTACATTTGAAAATGAAGTACTTTGTTCATGATCATTCTTGATGATTTAAAAGGTTATTGAATAATTAGATCTAAAATTAAAAACTTTACTAGATACTTATATATTTTATTTTCTTCTCCATGTTTAACATATACTTATGAAACAAATAGTTTTACCTATAGAATTGATTCTAATCTATGGCCTATGATTATGGAGAAACTTCATCTTTTGATTATTATATTTTTCTTACCTCAATATCTAGAAATAGTTTTCAAAATAGGTGGTGTTAATAGAAACATTTACCTGATCTTACTAGCTATGCATCTTATCTATATGTCAATTGCTTAGAAAATTAATGAATATCAACAATAATCAAGGACACGAGAAATGTAGTATGTTCTAATATGTTGTCAAATATAATTGCAGTTAATGTGTTTCTCTTAAATTAATCAAGTGAATTAAATTTTCTATCAAATGATAAATAGTAAATTAGTGTTTACCATTTTATACAATACCCTAGCACACTATTACAACATTTCATGCTTAATTTTGTAATTAATAGATAGTAAGAAGTTTATGTAGGATTTCATGGTGAAATTCTCAACACGCCAAGATCACATGCAAGACCAAATAACTTCCATAAGGGAGATGGAAAAAATATCATGTTATGATTAAGGATACAAGAATACCAAAATATCAGCCAAATTGAATATATAAATGTACATATGATTCCTTTCTAATATAGACAAGGTGAGGAATAAAATTCAACAAGATCATGATAGGTGTGTTAATCTAATCACATGAGACAACTAAATCATAACAACCTAGGTCACAAGAATTAAATAAATGCCAACTAGATAAGATAAATGACAACTAATTCTTAACTAGAAATATTCCTTCCTAGGACCTAAGTGGACTTAACATGTAAATAGGACTAGTAGATAATTAAAAAACCTATTGACACGAACGGTCTAAGGGGATTCATATTAATTGAATGTTAGGAAATATGTTTGAACCTTACATCCTAATGTTCATAGTTATAAACTATTTTTAGCTTCATTTGCAAAATGAAGTATCCCACATTACATTGGTATTATTTATATTATATTGAGACTGTGAGAAATGTTTAAGATAATTAAAGAACATATAATATCATTATGACATTGTAATATGAGAGTTATCTATAAAATATTCTTATTATGTGTAAAAAAAAAATTATAAGGGGGCTCGATTGAAATATTGAATAACAAATTATTAAAATTTAAAAAATATTTTTGAATGGTTTTAACTATACAAAAATTTAGAACTCAAATTTAGGAGTTACATATGATTGAATCTATAAAATATTATGGTAGTTGTAAGATAATATTGTAATATCAACATTGAAGATCATTACTAACTTGGGCACAAAAATGTGTGACAAATATGACATTGCTTTTGGGTCATTATTTTGAATCATGGCTTGGGAAAACAACTCTTATTTTTTAATTTGATATTTTCATATTCATTGGTGATTGGGGTTGGAGCTATGTGATTATATGGTTGATTTTTAGACATTTAAATGTTTCTAAAGGTTTCTCAATATATAAATTTTGGTGTTACTCCTATAAAGGTATAGTCTAATACTTGTATTGAAAAATCATATTTTCCAATTTAATATAATTGATTTTAATTTAGATTATATATTTTTCCTCATGAAAATTTATTATCCATGTAAAATGTCTTGTGAAGAATTATCTTTTTCTATATTTATTTATGTAATTATAAGATTAATTATTTTTACACATATATCCCCTAAAAAAATATAGTAAGAAGTATGTTCTACGCGTTTATTTGGTATTAGTGCGTGATCACCTCAGATTAAAGGTGTTAAGGAAAATATTTTATATACTAATCTTGGACAAATTAGGATCTTGAACAAAAGGAGATACTATTTTAAGAAATAATATCCACACCAAGGATAGAGATATGGAGACTTATAGGCACTAATTTTAAGTTGGGAAAACTCAAGTGAAGGATATTCTTGTAGATAAAGAGATCTAAGTCTTACGATATCTAGATCTAAACGAATTAAAATGTATCAAGACAATTTGAATATATTGGAAATAAAAGAAAAGGGCCTTGATAGTATGTACTTGGTATGTTTTATATTTTTAAATATATGTGAAGAATCCAATGCATTATCCCTTTGAAATAATTTAAGGGAAAATTATCAAGATAAATCCTTGGTAAATAAACTTATCTTAACAAAGAAGTTGTATACTCTTATGATGAGGAATAATGGTTTTTTAACTAGGAACATGAACACATTCAATGTGATAATGATTGATTTTCACTCTATTCGAGCGAAGATGAAGGAAGAGGATCATTTTATGCACTTATTTATTCTTTTCTAGAATTGTGGGATTATCTAATGATGGTGATTAGGAGTAATTCGTCTAATATCATGATGGATTTAGATGGTAGTTAGATAAAATCCTCTAAATAAATGAAGGTGTCGTTAATATTTTATGTAATATTGAAGTAGAAAGATAAAGAGATGGATAAGAAGAGAAATAAATCTAGATTAGAAATATTTGTGTAAATTATTGAAGGAAAATATAAAGAATAGGTAAATTGGATTATGAAAATTAATGGTGTTTGACTCTACTAGGTTTTTTCTCTTTTATTTTTGTCATTAGATCTCCTTATTTAAAACCACAATCATGGTATAGAAAACACTTTAACCTTCCATATTTACTACATATTTTTTTAGTCCATCCTTTATATGGGCTCAAACAACTTCAATAAAGCAAGTCATGTCAGTTTTGATACTTTGGTGGCTCTAGGTAATGGATCCTCTAAGAAAAATTCCATGGAATTTTCTTGCGAAAGTTTTTCATGAGGTACATATTTTGAGTTCCTAGTGGATATGTTTTTTTTGCCCCTATGTTTGATAGTTCTTGTAAATGGTTTGATCATTTCACCTTAATAGGATAGTTTTTTGAGAGAAATCCCCTAGAAATAATACTTTGAGAATGTGTTAACAAGAATTAAGTCCTTTATGAGGTCTAGCTTGATATTTTCCATAACCTCACTAAGAGTTTCTTTCCATTTTATTTTGTTACTGAATAAATGAAAATATTTTTTCCACACTTTCAATCAACTTATCAACACAAGTGATTTTAAGCATTACAACTAAAAATTAATTTTGGTTAAATATGTGTTATAGCTAGATTCATTATATCTAAGTTAGAAATGAGATAAAAAAAATTACAACTAGAATTTTCCACCATCCAGGTCGGTATGGTCAATAGGGTTACGGCTTCACCAACCACTCGAAAAACATCACTCAAGATTTTAACCACCACCTATATGTATTGTGGACACCACAAATGGATGCTTCACTTCCTTGTCCACAAAATGGATAGGAGAGAGATCTAATTTCACAATGTTCAAATTCAAGAATACCTTAAAGATCTCAATCCAATGAAGGATGTGAAAGATATGACTATAATATATCCTTGTGGATGAATTAATACAAGAAAGTGGTTCACCATCAAGTGTAAACTTGGAAAGTACAAAATGTTTGTAAACACAGTGTGATATGAAAAAGGCCTAAAAATGCAAGTAGAATGTAATGTAAAGCTATGAGATTGAAAGTGTGCACCTGGGAGCTTGCTAGAGATGGAATGTAGCTCTAGAATTCTGAAGAATCTTCTATTGATGTCAACAAGGACTCATACACCAAGTTGGGCGACTTAGTCCAGTTTTGGGAAGACTGTGTCAGAACATATTTCAGATAAATGGGTACTCAGATATGCAAATTTCCTATTTAGGCCTAGGTAGTGGGACTCATTCACCAATAGTGGTGAATCAGTCCACTTCTAGATTTTTGGAAATTTAGAACAGGAAACTGTAGCCCTCAGTCTACCTTTTTTCTCCTAATTTAGATTTGAGTCTAAAACTATAGAATTTAGCCTATAGATCTTCTCCAAGCTTCTTTTAGAACTTTGAAAACTTTGATTTTCTTTGATCACTTCTCAAATCTGAACTTCTTGGTAAATCTACAACCTAACCTTGCAAACCACACATAAGAAGAGGGGAAAATGTTGGGGGATTAGTGAATAGGGGTTTTCCTTCGTCAAACCCCTTGTTGGTAATTAAACCCTTGAAATGAAATGAAATAGAATGGATAATGATGAATGAACAAATAATGATGTTGCAACTCACCAAAACCTATCAATAAGGTGCTACAAACATGTAAGTCTTGGCTCCAATGGATGTGGACTTTGAAACTAGCTTGATATTGATAGACCTTGAATGCAATGCTTCCTTGAATCACACAATCCTACATCACAAATGTTAGCTCTAAAACAACATGATGCAAAAAATATTTGACATGATGAATGACACTTGAAAATGCTCTTGATTTCTTAATAATCTTCCTATGAAATTCCTTGAATGCTCTTATGAATTCTCAAATGCTCTTGTGAACTCTTGAATGCTTGATCAACTTTCTATGTATTAAAATGAGGGAAAGAAGCTTGTATTTACACTCAATTATGCAATAATTCTTGAAATTACAGCACAACAAGATGACCTTAGATGTTGGAGAATAAAAACCTGCCATAATTTTGAATTAAATTTGAATTGTAAGTTAAAGGGGACTCATTTTCCACCCTAGGAAAATGGGTCCCACCTTAGGAATTTGAGGTGGGTTTCAGGATTGTTATGTTTTAAATGATATTTATTGGGATTATTCTTTTAAAAAATACACATAAATAAGGCCTGTGGATGCAAAATGGGGCCAATTAAAGCATAAGAAATCTCAATTATTAATGACAAACCTAGAAAAGGGTGAAAGTGTGATATAACACTTTACAACACTTTGAAACAAGGCTTAGTAAATGATGAAAAGAGGTTATTTAGGTGTAATACATTAACAAGACCCTAGAAAAGTTTTAAAGTGTATTACAATACTTTAGAACACTTAGGAAAGGTACCATTTAAATCCATTTAGTTCACAAGGGCCCAAGACCTAATGTGAATGTGTTATCCACATTACAAAACTAAATCAAGGAAAAAATAATCTAAAGTCACAAGGAGGGCCTAAATGAGATAGAAAAAGCAGAAGGGTTACTTTTTCAATGTACATATTTAGCCCCCACTTTAGTGAGAGAATGAACCTACTTCAAACTCACACTAAAGTAGACCAACATGCATTAGGAGGGGTTCAAATGAACCAATGCTAGCAAGTTGGGATGACAATTATCAAGAGGGGTGATCAAGCCCCCAGGATCATGATCCCATGACAAATCAACATAAGCACAAGGAAACACACATGAAAATGATATCAAGAACAACAAAAAGGAACAAGCATATAATGCCAAAGATTAAAAATAAAAAAAGAAAGGGAAAAGAAAGAATCAAATCAAGCTTCAACCATTTTTCCAACACAATATGGATCAGATCTAGGTTGTTTGTCCAAAAAAACACATACTCACTTTGAGGTGACAGAACTCATGGTTGTCCACCAAGTGAAAAGGCCTAAAAGGTGAGAAACATACACTCATGGCCGGTATACCCTCACACACATGCAGGTGGCTATGGGGAAAGTCTTGCCTCAGAATGGGCTTCCTACTCAACCATACCAAAGTTATACCTCTTGATAACTTTAATAAGGTGCCAAAAAAATAAAAATGGTCTTTCGAGCTTCATGAAACAAGAAAAACTCCATATGCTTGGAACTCATGAACAAACACAATGGCTCCATAGGCATGTAAGCTTTGTTATGCAAGGTGGCCATATAACAAATGCAAAATGCAACATGCAAAGAATGTTCAAAGGAGCCTTTCTTAGTTCATGCAAGGTCTTTAACTTAGGGAACATTGTGCCTAATGTCTCCAAGAGAGGACCAATCAAAGAATAGAAGATTTGCAACCTAGGGGATGCAGTGTATCACATCAAGCCACTAAGAGGAATTTAATATGCTAAGATAGATCATGCTCATGAAAGAAATCATACCCAATAACATCCACAAAGTGACAAACACGTTGTATGAAGTAAGAAGGCTACACTAATAACCAAGAGAAAGGAAAAATGTAAAATAATAATGCCAATGTATGCCCCCACTTTTAAGGAATTGCTAAACACCATGCTATGAGAAATTACTTTAAAGTAGAAAATGAAAAATGCTAACAAGAAAGAATACATGAGAGCCAACTTGGAAAGCCCTATGCCAAGTCATATGTTTCCAAGTAAATTTGCATCATGTGAGAGAAAAAGAAGAGGAAGAGTGGTTTCCCCTAAAAGGAAAACACCAAACACATAAGGGATCTATAGATTTGGGGTCAGTATGTTCTTTGCTACATTGATTATAGAGAGCTCAAAACTATCATCAGGACCCAAATACACAAAACTTGAAGAATGACACAAAGATAGTGAAAACAAAGGAAAACAAACTTTGGGGTCAACATGGAAGAGACATATGGTGTCTCAATGCCTTGCATCATCCCCGAAAAGAAAAAGAAAAAAGACAAAGATAAAAATGAAAAGGAAACGAAAATGAAAGCCTTTTGGGTCAACATGAAGGAGACCTAAATGTATCAATACCTTGCATCATCCCCAAAAGAAAAACACAAGACAAAGATAAAAATGAAAATGCAAGGAAAAATAAATCATTTTGGGTCAACATGAAGGAGACTTGAATGTCTCGATGCCTTGCATCATCCCCAAAAGGAAAACACAAGAAAAAGAGAAAGATAAAAAGGAAAAAGTGATGCACGACATAGAGAAGAATGAAGGTACAAATAGTGGAATGTCACAAAGAGAGAGAACATCAAAAAGAACATCATGGGGGACCATATTACACACATGCAATCACACAAAATAAAATGAAAGAAGAAAAATAAAATGAAAAAGACTAGTAAGCAAAATGCAAGTCAATCGTTGAGCAAGTCATCCTCCCAATCTCTGTCTGTATAAGCAGAAGGTACATAATGAACCTAAGGGACAACAATGAATGTCTTACTAGACCAAGGCTAACAATTGCTTGCCCCCATTGAGTGCGAGATAAGAATGAGTCGAGATAGGTGATGGAAAAGGTCATGTAATAGTGAGAAGAGAATGTTCTACAACTATTACATGACAAAGAGTAGGAGAGTGTGTTATGCGATCACTGGATAGCAATTATTGCCATCGAAGTGATACTTACTCAATATTTCTTTCAAAGCATAACACACATCACTACTATGTCTAAGAATGTGATGATATGCACAATGTGGAACTTTTGCATCTTTAGGATATAGCACAAGTTGGTTCATAGGTGGTAATAATATTAATCCTTGGTTGAGAAGAGTTTGTAATTTTCGTTCACTTTCAAGTGGTGGATAGAGAGGAAACTTTAGGTTTTCTAACTTCTAAGGCCTCTTTTGTTTTCTAGATTCACCCTTCTCTCGAATTGAAGGAGGAGGACCAGAAGTGATCCTCTCATCCTTGTCATTTTTATTAATCAAGGGTTACTCTGCAAGAATGAGAACATTCAAACCAAGAGGGGAATGAAAGATCATCGTACCATCATCACGAAGCCTTAGATATTCTCTAGGAGGCTTGTTGTTATGAGAGGGATCTTGATAGCCCAGCCCCTTTGTGTTTTCATCCATTGGTTTTCGATCGAAGAGACGATGGATTTCATGTTCACTTGTTGTGGCACATCCTTGTTTTCTCAAGATTGTGAAGCCTTTTCCATATGTTTCTTCAAGGTTGATTGGATTGTTTGTTACTTTGTTATCATAAAATGGTTGAGTGTTTGCTTGTCTAGATGAACTAAGTTCACCTGTTGTAGGGAACATAGGTTCAACTTTTGTTTCAGGATGTAAGTAACCAAACATCTCAAGAGGTGGTATGGTAGGAAGATTTGGATGGGTCATGGATGGATAAAAGGATGCATTAGCTTCAAGGTTGTCAAGGCAATCGTTTAGGAACTTATTCATGTTGTCATCATCTTCTCCAATGATGTCTACATCATGAGGAGGACATGCATTAGGAGTTGAAGGAGGATGAATGAGTTTAATGTCATTAGGGTCATTTCCAAAGGCACAACTTGACATATCTACTAAGGACTTTAATGACATCCAAAGCTTATTAAAACACATATCCCTTGTGCAAATTTAGAGTCTAAACTATGCAACAATGTGGTAAATGAAATTTTGATTTTAAGCAATGTACAAGATGAATGAATTTAAGCTAAATGCAATGAATTGAATGAAACAGAATGTCTTCCAATTGAAACAGAAAAGTAACAACAACAAACAAGAACTTAGAAAATGAAGATTAAATGCCAGAAAATGCAGTGCAAACTATGCAAAGGGACCGATTCACCCAAGGTGGCGAATGAGTCCTAGTACTAATAATTTTTTAAAAAAAAATTAGAATTTTTGAAATGAATTTTATGCTTTTTGTGTGTTTTAATGCAAATCTGAGATGCAAATGCATATTTTTACTGATTTTTAATGAAAATAAGGGCAATAATGAACTTTTCACTAATGCAAATTTTGAAATCCTAAAATGAAAATTAACTAATGCACAATGTAAGGTTAATGCAAGCTAAATCTAGGATGTAAATGTAATCCAAATTAGAATTATGATGTTCAAAAGTTGGGTTCATGAAAATGTGGATATCGAAAATGGATGCTTCACTTCCTTGTCCACAAAATGGATAGAATGAGAGAGATCCAATTTAACAATATTTACATTCAAGAATACCTTGGAGATCTTAATCCAACAAAGGATGTGAAAGGTCTAACTATAAGATATCTTTGTGGATGATTAAAGACAAGAAAGGGGTTCACCACCAAGTGTAAACTTGGAAATTACCAAATGTTTGAAAACATAGTGTGATATGGAAAAAGGCCTAAAAGTGCAAGTAGAATGTAATGTAAAGCTATGAGACTAAAAGTGTGCACCTCGGAACTTGTTTAAGATGGAATGGAGCTCTTGAATTCTAAAGAATCTGCTATTGATATCAACTGGGACTCATACGCCAAGCTAGGTGACTTAGTCTAGTTTTGGGAAGACTGTGTTGGAATAGATTTCAAACAAATGGGTAATGAAATATGTAAAATTACTATTTAGGCTTAGGCATTGGGACTCATTAACCAATAGTGGTGAATCGTTCCACCTCTAGATTTCTAGAAATTCAGAACAGGAAACTATAGACCTAAGTTTACTTTTCTGCTCCCGATTCAGATTTGGGTTTGAAACTACAAAATTAAGCCTGTAGATCTTCTCCAAGCTTCTTTCAGGACTTTGAAAACTTTTATTTTCTTTGATCACTTTTCCAATATTAACTTATTAGTAAATTTGCAACCTAGCCCTAAAAACCACACACAAGAAATGGGAAAAATGTTGGGGGGTTAGTGAATAGGGGTTTGCCTTGGTCAAACCCCTTGGTGGTAATTAAATGAAATATATATATACTATTACATAATTGAGTATATATATACTAATACAAGTGTTTCATCAAGAAAAGAAAAAAAGTTGATTATATTGCACAAAAAAAATACTAAAATTTATTTATTTATGTAGTGATAGAAAATGTATCCCTTTACATTTTTTCATGCCCATAATTTAGCTAGAAAAACTCAACATTTTATTTTGAACACAGGTTCGAAACCTATCTCACCCATAACTAACCACCTTTGAAAATTTTGAATCCCAACACTAAAAGATAAATTTATAATGAATGAGGAACTTCACATAGACCAACTAGCTATACGGTCATGACGAATGACTTCTATGTCAAGTGTTATAGATTGCAAAATTAATTCCTTACCAATGTTTGGTGAGATGGTATTATTTATAATATCACCACCAATGTGCTTTTTGTTTAATTTAGAAATTTAAACTTCATATTTCCTTAGGTGTCATGATGTCATGTCTAGGTCAAATTTAATTATAGTGTTGTTGATGCTAATGCAATATTCTAATCATTTACAAATCTTCCATTGATGATCACTTTTAATAGCCGCATTTCTTATTAACACTGCACTTAAATGTAATGTTAACATGTTTTATTGCTTATTTTCTTCCTTAATAGCATCAATGTTAATATCTCCCCAAAGTAATACTATTAAAATCACAACATTTAATCCACTTGATTGATTATAACTAGTTCAACCAACAGGATTTCTTTCACATATCTATTTACGAAACTAATTATTTACAAGGGTATTATTTCTTATTTTGTTAGCCAATAATGAGACTATTATTTTTTAAAGTAAATAGGATATTTACCTGTTTAAGTTCACTTAGGCATAATGTATTATAGTTTATTAATGCATTTAATTAATTGATAGTTGTTCTCGGTTACATTTTTACCAACTTTTCCTTTCCTTTATAAGCAAGGCCAATGTACATTATCCTTCTTCTCAATTATTATTCACTCATTGGTGAAAGAGCTTTGCTTCTCTTGTATTTGTGAAGGTTTATATTTTTGATTGTGCTCTTGGGAGGTGAATTTACGCCAACATGATATCAGAGTTGGCTGTCTGTAACTCCTTCTACTAAGAGTTTTCATCAGAGTATGAGATCATTTATTCGAATGGTGGAGATTATTTGTCATTTGAAATTTATTAAATTTTAAAGTTTCCATTATTTTCAATTTTTCTTGTTGAAGGGATGCATTATTTTCAGTTTGAAAGGCATTTGAATCTAACTTTGGAATGATGCATTGTTGAGAGACCTGTGCACTGTTGGAGGCTTGATTGGAGGTGGCACATCAGAGGCCTGATTCAATTCTCTGTTGAGAGGGAAAACTCATTCAAAAATTAGAGAGGCATGATTTGAAGGATGTTTGAGTTTTTTTGTGAAGGTTCAGTGTGATGGTTCAAAAGGTGGTGTGATAGTAGTTTCCATAGCCCATGATTTGCAGGCCGCATTTCAATCTAAATTCCCATGTTTCTATCTACAAGACAAGTCTTAAATTGAAAGTGGGGAATTTTTTTGCAAAGGAACCTTCATTTTGTAGTTTGTGTATTTTTCACAAAACCATGGGCCATTTTCTTGGAAATTTACCAGGAGACCCATGATTTGTTGGTGTCAACCACCAATCCTAGGATCACAACCTATAAATAAATCTTTATAGATGAGAGAAGAATTATGCTATTTCAACATAGATGAAAATATATTTAGATGAGATGATAAATTACATAGTATACAAGCCTTTTTAAAGGCATGAAAAAATAGACAAGTGAAAAACTACCCTATGGGAAAAACTAATTATCCCTATGTTAAAACTTAACACAGTAACACCCCTTTAAGTGAAAAATTAGGGAGAATTATTATGCAATATAGGTCCCAACTATACAACCATGTTAGGTGGGTATTCCCATAATAGTGGTTTACAATTTTTGGCTAAACCGACACTGAATTATTATTTTTAACTAAATCTTCACATCCGGATTCTATAGCGGCTAAACCTGTGAGGAATTTGAAGATGGTGCAAACTAGAGTCTCATCAAATTTTTGTCTGAGATTCTAAAATAATTTTTTCAAAATTTTTGGAATCAAATTGTACTTCTTTTTCCATTTCCCACAAAAATAGATTTTTCAGAAAACAACATTTTTAAAAGTGACAACCGTGATAACGATAACTTTTTTTTCCATTAAGGATAAAATTCTAATTCTTTCAAATTTAGATTTGTAACTCTGATATCTAGTGCTTCCACTTGGTTAGATATTTTTTATTGAATATTTTTTCCTTAATCAAGTTTCAGTTAAACTAATTACAATTCAGACATATGACCAGATAACGCATAACTTTTTGTATATGTCAAAATTTTATTTTATTTTTTTGTTGGATCAAGGACTTCAATATCTGGTGCACTCATATTTTTCAATTTTTTTTTTTGATAATCTTCTATTTTTCCACATGTGAAGAACAAAGAAATTCATTTTCGATGAAAAACCTATGTTTAATAAAACTTAAAAAACAAATACATAACAAAACCAAAACATAGTAAAATTATATTCATTGGATAGCTTGTTCTGAGGAATACCATAATCATTTGAAATAAATTTTAAATGAATTCATTTGATCCCCCAAAATATAAATCAAAAGTGATTTTTTATCAGCATTTTGATAGGTGTAAAGGAGACGATTTATAGGTATGGTTTAAAACTAGCGAGGTTCTATCCAAGGGGGTTTGATCTAAGGTGATTTGATCAAACCCTCTTCAATTGAATCCTTAAAATGGAACTTTTAAGGCTTAAATCATTATATTTTCTAAAAATATGTGATTTCAGCTAAAATTTGTTCCTCTCAGGAATTGTAAACCACTATTATGACAGCACCCAGGTACCCATTTACAATGCAAGAAATAAATCTCTCACAACTAGAGAAAAGTGGAAAAACCCAATGGGAGAAAACTCCTCTCCAAAAGAGAGAAAAGAAAAAGAAGATGCATGGATAGAGGACTCAATAAAATCCCCCAAGGACTACATACATCATGTATATACAATCAATAGGCCCCCCATAAGAGGGAAAGAGAGAGACTATATAGCCCCCCCACAATGTGTAATCACTTGCAGATATGCTAGGTCCCTGAAGAAAAAATATGATCCAATTTTGAAAAACATGTCTCCCTTTTGGAAGAAACAATACCAAGTACAAATGCAGGTATGCTTCCCATTGTGGATAGGAATTAGCAAGTGAAATCAAAATGTAGGATGATAATGTCTCTAAAATCTATTCATGTGTTTCCAAGACCTTGGAAGATGATGCCACAATCCAATCAGGAACATGCCCAATCATAATAGAAGGTGACAAGCAATGTATCATTGGAAACTGATCTTGAACATTCTCCAAAGATAGAGATGGAGTGACAACATTTGTACCACAACTATCATCAAATAGGGAAATTAATCCTTCAAACATTTCTTCCAAATTTGAAATGTGAGATTCCACAAACAATGAACCAATTTTTGACAAATATGAATCCCAATCAGAAAGACAATGAGAATCTCGTTCCATAGGAATGATGGAATACTTAACTAAGGTGGATCAACTATCTCTGAAAAAGAATCAAGAACATCTAAAGCAACTAGAACCTCATTTGAAGTCTCAAAAACCTCCAAAGGATCACAAGCATGGTTTATCTTCTTTGAAGAATAACAAGGTACATTGGTATTGGAAAGACGATCATCGAGAGGGTATGTGCAGGATCATCATGGACAAAACAGGCCCTTAAGTGGCAAAAAATTTAGAAAAATCAGCACGTTAGGCAACTTGACGTAAAAATTTAAATAAGTTATCTATATTATTTCAAAAATATGTAAGAATAGAATCTGTAGAAAATTGTAGTTTCTAAACTACTAGGCTTATTTAAAATGGGAATAAAATCTATTTGGTGAAAATTTGAAATTTCAATGCAATAGTACTTTTAAATTTCTCAGGAAAAAAATAAGTAGGTGTCTATCCCACCAACCCTAACCATAATAAAATGATAATTATTTTTTATGCAATATTTTATATATAAGCAGTAGGACTCTATGTTCGATGTGATGTATATTTTTTTTGTAATTTTTTTCCAAGTAAAATAATTAATTATGCAATTTTTATTACAAATTTTAAAAAATATAAAACTCATATGTCCTGACCACCTTAACTCTGGTCAAAAATTCATGAAATTTAATTTTTCTTCTTTAACTCTATAGTATGTGAAGCATAGAATGTGACACATGTTTCGGATTCAAAAAATGTGATACCGTTTGAAAGTTATAGATGTCTTATCGATTAGGACTTTCGTCATAATTCTAATAGAAAATGAATAATAATTATTTATTAAATTCAAATTAAAGCGTAATTTCTATTGGTGGAAGGCTAAGAATCTACTCTAAAAACCCTTTTCATTTCATCAATTTTGGGTTAAAAAAAGTCGTCAACCACATACCCTACAAATACCCATAATATTGCCACTTTTTGGCCCATCATGATCTTGCACATACCCAAGAGATGGTGGAGTATCATGATCTTCATATGATTCTTGATTGTAAGTTCAAAGAGTATAAGGGCACTCAAAATGAACAAGTGAATCCAAAAGGTCATCATCATTTATATGCTCAAAATTAACTCTAAACACTTGAGCCCCATATCCTTTCCAAATCATATACCCACAACATGTGCCTAGAATAGGAACTTGATTAAATACAAATATGACAATAGATTCTTCTCACTAAGATGAGTGATAATAAAATCACTCCATTGCTTAAAGTTCCCTTTCTCCAAAGAAACTATTATAACTGATAAGTTGTACATTTTCATTTTAAATCCTCGAAGCAATGTTTTTGATTCGTTTTAAAGAACCAAAATGAGATGTGAGACTTGCCTTGTTCAATTTTTTAACCTTAAACAAAATCTAGTCAATGTTGCCTAAAGTTCATTTTATCCCCTTTGCAATGATAATTGAAAGCCTAGGTAATGTTCATTTTAAAACCCAAAATCAAAGATCAGTTAGCCTAAAACAAAAAATTAAGGCATGCAATGGGATCTCCAAGCCTTAAAAAATGCTTTTGAGTTTCAATTTGGATGTTTCAATTTATCACCAAGTTCCCTCAAAGATCCTTCGCAAGCTCCTTGTGCAACGAAACGCTCCTCGCTTTTCCTAGTTTGGTCAATCTGATTCATACGCCATTTGGTGTAGCCAGCAAACAAATATTACATAGAATCATGAAGCACAGAAAACATGAAATATGATACAAATTACATTGGTAAAATACTCATTAATAGTGATTCTTCGATGTGTAATATGCTCCTTCCACCGGGTGTGTGAGATAAATGTGTAAGTCTATGAAAGAAAATTTTGAAAGTCCAGTTTTAGATTCAAGAAGTGACAAAGTGTGAAAGCTAGAATGGGGGTGCAACTCAATCAAGAAATGACAAAATGTGAAAGCTGGAATGGGGGCGCAACTCATTTAACAACAACGATCTCTTTAGATAGCATTATCACAAAATGAAAGGATGCCTATCTGTAAACTAAGAGTTTCAAACATGATATTAGAAAAAAAGTATCACTCCACGAAATATTGCAACGATTTTCTCAAGAAGAACATCCCTATTTCATGCATGAATAGAGATAAATGGCTTCATGTTCCCATCAATTTGAAAAGAAACAAAAAGACTTTACAACCCAAGCTAATGTGATCTATGCTTCGTACTTAAACTTTTGTTTTATACTACAAAGACTCTCAATACACTAGTATAGAAATCCAATTAGTTTAAAATGGAAAACACATGATATGTAGGCTTGTATTTAAGCATGAATTGAAAAGCAACTTATATGCATTCATTGTCAAATAAACAAAAAAGAGACTGTATATTTATGCACTCCTTCTAGTGCCATATGTGAGCACCATGAAATCTGCAAAACTCTAAAACCTCAAACATGGGTTAGTCATATGCAAAATCCTCAAAAATGCTCCTATGAAATAACATATAAATGCTTAAAAATGCAACAAATGACAAAAGAGATCAAAAAGACATTTCTAAAGCATAACAAGTACCTAAATTCCATATTGGATTGGTACAAATGTGCCAATGACTCCCTTCCCCAATCCTTGCTAAACTCAAAATGATGAAATGGCTCGGTGAAGAGCAAAATTAGTTCTCAATTTAAGAGAGTAACTTTAATGAGAGCAGTAGATGATTTGATGAAGAATCAGCCCTCATTTTATAGATTTCAAATTGGAAGAATGCTCATAAGAGAGCAATGTGGGATAAAGACTGGACAAATGAGATGAGGCCACTCGTCAACTTGTCATAGGTTGAGGAATGTGCAAGTTTTGGCCAATGTGCCCAAGAGAGGGAGATTCAAATTTGAAATTGTGAATTAAATGTTGAGAGGGGGACATGAAAATGAGAAGTTAATGCAATGTTGGAAGGGACAAGTCAACTTGTCTTCATTTTCAAACTTGAGGGATTATTCCAAAAAGGTGCCTTGTTGAGGGAAATGATGAATTTTATAAATGAGTTAAAATTATTTATTGGTGCAAGTGGGAAAAGCTAGAGGATGTGATGGGTGGTTAGGTTAGGTTAATCAGGATTAGATTAGCTTAGGTGGATGATTTCTAGGGTGATTTTGACCCTTTGACTTTGAATATTTGGATTTATTTAAATAAAAAAGGGATGGAATATGCATTTGGAGATTTAATTAAATAAAGTTTGGTTTATTTAATTAAAAGGTTGATGTGAGATTTTGATTTATTTAATTTAAATGAATAACCTTAGGAATGAAATTAATGAGTTTAGTTTACCTAATGAATGGATGAAGGTGAACTAAGTTTACTTGATGAATGGACTTAATTAAATGCATGATGCTAGTTTTGCATGTCTACAACTTCTTTACGAGTGTTATAGATTGAAAAATTAATTCCTTACCAAATGTTTGGCAAGATCATGGTATTATTTATAATGTCACCACCAATGTACTTTTTCTTTAATTTAGAAATTTAACCTTCATATTTCCTTAAGTGTCATGATGTCATGTCTAGGTAAAATTTTAATTATAAAGTTGTTGATGCTAATATAATATTCTAATCATTCACTAAGCTTCCAATGATTAACACTTTTAATGGCCACATTACTAAAACCTTTAAGGCTCCTTTAGTGGCTTTAGTCAAAACACTTGATATGAGGAACCTCAAGTGAATACCATAAGGGGAATTCACAATCAACATGATTCAAATGATAAGAAATAACTGCTACTACAAGTGGGCCATAGCAAGACATTATAGTATGACCAATTATAGTACTATCTATCAATGTAGATTTAGTTATTGTGACTATGTGATGAGGAACATTAGGGTGGTTCGATTACACTTGATCCATGATGAAATGAAGCATAATTTAGCCATTAAACCTCAATCTCAAACAAGATCATTCAAAATTGAAAGTTAAACTAAGTATTTATTGAAACTAAAAATTGCAAACTATGAAAATAGTTAAATTCCTACTCTAAACCTTTTGAAACGTATCCTATTTTGGAATTGGTGTCGTGTTAATGTGGAACAACGACCCTTTCCCAATCTCGTGATTAGTGAGTCTGTTTCAATCAATTATATGGAAGAGAATTAATGAAACCATTGTGATAAGTGGATGAAAAAATGATTTATGCTAAATTAAACATGATGCAAGCTAAACTAGCATGATTTAATGCTAAAATTGATCTAATTATGCAATTTCTAAGCTAATCTAAGCTAACTCTAAGCTAAAATATGAAAACCCTAATTTTTATACAAACTAAGATGGATGCATGGAAGCCATTAATGGAAGCTTGAAGCTAAGATGCAACTAAAATGAACTAAAATAAGCTAAAACTGATTAAATTGTGAGTGTGGATGAAACTAAATTCAATAGCATAAGTTTGCAATTGAAAGATGGATCCATTTTTCTCCAAATAGTGTCCTATTTATAGGAGAGAAAATGAGAAATGGAGGGTTGAGATCAAAAAGATCAATCAACGGTCTAGGATGAAAGGGAGAAGAGTCATGAATCATGGATTCTCATCAATGGTTGAGAATGCAAGATGAAAATTAATCAAGCGTCCACATTTTCTCCAAACAAACATACTTTTGTCCTACTCACATAGGTTAAAGGTGGCTTATTCAAAAGGTTAAAGGTTTAACTTGCTCAAGAAGCCAAGTGAGTTGATTGGAGGAGAGAGAATATTCCTTGGAATATTCATTTGGGTGAGGATAAAAAGATATTTTGCAAATTGAAAGAAATTTTAATTCTGTAAAAAAGGAGATAAGGAATATTCTATGGGAATATTCCGTTTTTAGAGAAAAATTAGTTTAATTGCTAATTAAACAAGGTTTAATCATGCAATTAGGGGATTTGAAGAATTAAAAGTGATATTCATTAAATTAAATAATTTAATGAATATGAGAGAGATGAAATGATATTTAATTAAATAACTTAGTGCTATTTAATTAAAAAAGATGACTTATGAAATTAAATTAAATATTTTGATTTATTTAATTTAATGAGATTAAATGTTAGCATGAAGGGGAATGAATTAACCTAAATTGATGAATTAGGTTAATAGAAAAAAATGATGCCATTAATTAAATTAGCTAGGTTAATTTAATTAATTAAGAGAAAAAGAGGATGTGTTTAAAGAGGTAATGATGTTATTAAACTTATTTTGAGTGTATGATATCATTCGGGATATATTTTCAGTGTCTACATTTTGCCCCTCTTTGAAGTGAGGTACCTACTGCTTCAGTTCAAAGAATAATGCTTTTCGCAATAAACTTGCTGCCTAAATCAAAAACTAAAAAATTTCTAATGTTTTAGATGCCCCAACAGAAGGATAAAGCTGATTCCTTGCCCCCTCGAGAAATCAGGCAGAAATTTTGAATTTTGGGTTGATTTCTCGATAAAGGTTAAAAGCTGCCCTAGGGGACCAGAAAGGCTCTAGGATGGAAGAATTATGCCAAAAAAAGAAAAAAATGGCTGCAAGTTAAACCAAAAGTTGTACAAAAACACATAGCGTCACCACCACCACCATATGCGAGAGATGCATAGATACAACAACTGCAGCAACAAGTGCATATTTTGACTAATGACTTGGATTAGGCCCGCCAACAGGTTTTGGCTATTATTGTTAAGCAAGACTTGGCCAAACAATAGGTGGCTTCCATTACAGTGGAGAGTGACCATTCTCAGTAGTAGTTATAGGTTGTGACTATAGAAAGAGACCAAGAAATTGGTCAGCAACATCAAATAGAGGCCATGACAGTAGCCTCCTATGGTAAGATAGTTTTGACAAGATTATACAAGGAGGTCATGACAGAGGCCAGATATTATAGGATGCATTGCCACCGAGATGTACCTTAGGCACTCAGACAACTTGATTTTTCACAATGTAGCAATGCACGGTTGAGAGCTAAGGAGCAGCTAGAGAGGCATGCCAGAGAGGGTAGCAACCATCAAGGCTAGCCTCCAATCTATACACACTTTTTGACTTTGTTGCCCAATTCTTTACCACAGATATACATTCATGGGCTCATTTTTTATAGCCTCATGGATACTATATTTTTTATCGATATACATGCACTGATCTAGATTTTGTACCATGACATTCATTTTATATATATATGATATGATATGATATGGATACGGATGATTTATGTTGTGATATGTTCACTTTATTTCATGCTTATGATGTATGGATGGATATAGTATGAGATGACTTTATTTGATTACGTATGGACGCACTTTATTTATGCCTATGTGATATGTGATGATATGATATGGATGGATGCAATGTTATGTTCTTTTTTAGTATCTTTGCACAATATGCTATGGAATGAATGATATGCAATGCAAATGTTATGGATGCATTTCTTTTTGTATATTTTCTATGCAATTTTATGATGATGATGTAAGTAGATGGATGTATAGATGGATAATGCAAATTCTTATGCTATGATATGATAATGTGTAGTACCCCTCCATTCTCACCTGAGATGTGCAGGTAGTCTGGCTAAGGAGTCGAAAGAGAAAGATAGGACAAGGGCTTCTAATGGTATTTTATATGTGGAGATTGAATTAATTAAATAAGGGTAATATTATTTATTAAAATATTAGATTAAATTGTATTTAAATTTTTAAATGTTTTATTTATATTTTTAAAAGTCACGAGTTTATTAAATGTTAATTAAATATTAAATAGTGTTTATTATTTTAATTAATTATCTTTTGAGGATAATTGTTAGAATAAATTATATAAATTAATTAGACAATGTGCTTTGTAAGTAAAGTTGTAAAAAGTGGAAATTAAAACAAAAAAATATCGAAGAATAGAAAAATAAATAAATAAAAGTTTGAAAAAGATGTGAGAACGAATGAAAACTCGGATCTAAATGAAAAAAAGCTTGCTTTTAAAAATATAATTGCTTTTATTTATGATTTTTATGAGCTTTTGAAAGCAATGGGTAATATCTTTTATTTTACTTTTAATTGAAAATGGGAGAGAGGATGATTTGGTAGAGGAGCTGCACAAGTGAATAGGGAGGTACTGACGAATTTTTTTGTAGTTTTGAAGGGAAAATATTTTCATTATTTTGTTTGAAAAATCTTAGAGAGAGTCTTCTGAGTAAAGATGGAGATTTGAGCACGGTATTCTGAAGAGGAGGCTTCGAAGCAGGAACAACTTTTGCGAAATGACTGTTGGAATCAAACAAGCTTCATCAAACTATCAGCAGCGTAGGACTCCAGGTTCATCTACTTCTTCTCTGGTCTTCTGATTCAAAGAAAATATAAATATAAATAGATTAATCGGTGAAAGAAAAAGAAAGCCTTTGAGAGTAGAAATTATTTAATAGTAAATTTATTGAAAGAATTAATTTGGGTGTTTATGAATATTGCTCCACAATTATTCGTTTAATTTAACTTTGAGAGAATATTGTTTGGATTTGTGAAAATAAACCTTGTATCTGTAAATTGAATCTTTTGGAAAAAAAGTTAGTTTTCCCTCTCAGAACATTTGTTCTGGTTTCTTATTAAATATATGTATATCTTGTAAAAATATATATATACACTTACATTATGTCTTTTATTTTATTTTTACTTGTGACGGATATATTGTTCATATGGACTTAAAAGAAAATTTATCTATATATATAAATATATATATAAGAAATACAAATTTATATTCTGTGTATTGAATCTTATTTGAAATTGTGGTTCGAAAAATTAGAATCATGGCTGAAGTCTAGTCGACATCCGTACCAGAGAAAGGATGGAGTTAATTTTTAAATGAAAGAAATTTATAAAAAAATATATATATATAAATAAAACAAAATAAAAACAAAACAAAAATGTATTTTTGGGTGAAGGGCGTCGTCCTCCCCTCCGATCGCCGACCAAGAGTGCGACAGATCCTCAATTTTTGTGTGATCCTGGGCTGTTGTCATGATCCTGGTACTTGATGATCCTTGCTTAGCTGCATGCATGTTAATTGACTTGTTTGTTTAAAATGTTTATTATTACAAAATTATATAATTATAATATATATATATATAGGGGGTATGTTTATATATATTTTATTTTATTAAAATTTTAATTATAATATATTTTATTTAAAAATGTAAATTTTAATTATTTTATTTAATATTATTTATTTTTATAATGGAAATATAATGATTTAGTTTAATGTTAATTTATTACATTTTAAAAATGTAATTTATTTGTTTTTTATTTAAAATGTTAAATAATGCTTTTGTATAGGTTATTATATTTTTGAGGGTATTATTTTATTATTTGTTTGGGTTGAACAAATATTTGAAATAGAAATTTTGCTTTGGGTTTTGTTTATCGAGAAGATTGCATTTCATTATATTTGATGATAGGAATCTGATTTTATTTTTGTAATGATCAATTATTTGGTGATATTAATTATTTAATTGGGAATGAAATTAAATTTAATAGTGCGAACTTGCAAAATATATTTTGAGTTTTCTTTTATGTTATGTTATGTGTTGTCGCGAGAGGGCTAATACCTCGCAGGTTCTCATTTGTGTATTATGCATTATTTGTTTTAGATTCTTCCTTATGTGGACTTAGTAGGTATGGTTTATTAAATTAAAATCAGTATATTATCTACTTGAGATACGTATACCTATTAGACTATCTTTGAATTCATATTTATTTAGTGCATTTATTAATATTGGAACAATAATTGATGAACTATAGTTTAGATAGCTTTAAGATTCGATTTTATTAATTGCATATATTATGTTAGTCCAATTTATTAGCTATACATGGGTTCTAAAGATGATTGATTTGATATATTTAAGGGAATGTTGTTATGCCTTGTGACCTTCTTGTGCAAGTATGAATAAATATTTGAGTAGGCTATTTTTATTTTATTTTTGCAAGAATATGCTTACCTAGTTCTTCAGTCTTCGGCTTCACCTAAGTGGGTGGCAGCCACCTAAGAAACTGTCTGGGGTGATGGACCCTAGAAAGGGTTGCATACCCACTCCTCTAGTATGTAATTTTGTATGGGTCACATAATGCTTATGAATAGAGGATTGAGTTTAGCGTGTATTTGTGGTGTTGTGTTACTTTTGTGTTGGGGTAGATTCCTCCTTGAAAGTCTTATGAGTGAACCCTTGGTTGGTCAGTCAATGAGTTGGAGCAGCTCAAGTTGTCGAACTACGGTGCCTCTGCGAATTATATACGTAGGCAAGGCCATCGAGTGATGAGCTCCCGAGGCATTAGGTCGGGCCCCTAGGACTGTTCTTCTGAGTCTTGTTTGAGTCTTGTTTATTTTTGATAACGTAAAACTACCATTGATTTATATAGCTTCTCTTAGTGATCATGTGCTAACTGTCTTTGATCTGATGTGTGTGCCAAGTCATGGAAACCTTGCAGGTATAGGCATTGGGAGCAAGGACTTGTCGATTAAATAGAATGTAAGAGGTATGTTAAGTTGACCTAAGTAGACTCTATTGCCAAAGTTAGTAAATCACTTCTATCTTTTCCTGTAGCTTGTATGATCATGGAGTATAGCTATAAGTAGTGAATAGTGTTGTTGTTATCTTTGTTTCGTAGTTAGTTGTTTGTGAAGTAACCTCGCGTGCCCCAGAGAACTAAGTGTACTAGTGTAATGTAATGTGTTATGTGTTTATGGTTAGTGTTCTTGTATGTTCAATTGTAATGTTTAAAAAAAAAAAATTATTTGCTTTGTCTGTGTTCTCTGGGTTGCATGTGAGTTACATGCACAATTCATGTGTATGATATGTGATGCAATGATTCAAGATGCTTAGAATAATAAATCTATATTATTCATCACAACTCAGATGATAATGCAGAATGTATGATGTTATATGCAATGATTATATAGATGGATGTTTATTATTATGCTATGATTATGAGATGCATGTATGTTCATTTTTGGATGCAAGATGGATGCATTGATGAAGTTTTTGTTGACTATCATGATACCAGGCTAGCGCGGAGAGAAGATAGAAAAATAAAGAATGAATGACTGTTGATTTTCATGATTTCTTCAAAAGATCCAACAAATCTATGATCCATCGAGACTTTACTAGGAATGGTGATGATACATGCAAGATGAGGATGAATGCAGGATGATGAGATTCTCACATTTCGGGATTGGGATTTTTCATCCTTCCTTATTGTTTGATATAACACATAGACATGATGCATCAAGGTATTGATAACTAGGATGACATTGCATCTAGTGTAATGGACTTTGACTCGGATAATAGATAGGATAGTTCTTGTTCAAATCTTGACATACGGAAAGCTTGTTAGAATGCAAGTTAGAAGCTTAGAATATATTGGACCAAAGCATACACAATAGTCAACAACATATCCTAAATGACCTTCTTACACACAACTAAGCAAGTATGTGCCAAGATTATTTTATAAGCATACCCACAAGCATAGAAAATGAAAGATAATGATCAATGCCCCATTCCTTTCTCTCTAAATCATTTCGATAGACATCATTGAGAGGTCCTCGGAATGGGTCATTAAGATAAATCATCAAAAAATATCAAAGACAAATAGTCAATGATTTTGATAAAGGAAAAAATGACAAATAGTCAATGTTATCTATATCTCTTTCTTGTTTAATTTAGCTAAGGTGATATCTGATATTGATGTCCATCGCAGGAAGGATACCTCCTAGGAGATGTTGATCATGAGGTTGTTTGATGTTAGGATGATGATGCTAAGATGAGTCATTGATATAAACTTCACTGACGTATTTACATGTGATTTAGACTTTTGATTTTGACAATTAAGTTCGCACTTTATGGGTTGCTTTACTTGCTTTCTATTTATTTTTCCAAAGGGTGAAGGTGATGATCGATTTATTGTGGGTGAAGGTTTATTGTAGGTGAAAGTGAGATGGGATGGGTGGTTTTGGATTTTCTAGAATTTTTTAATGTTTTTGATATTTTGAAAATGTTTTGAGGTTGTTTTTGGTCTTTTTGAAAGTTTATTTGGATGTTTTGGGCTTTTCCATTATTTGAGGTTGTTTAGGGTTTCCTGAGATATTTGAGGCTTTTTAGGGTTTTTGAATGTTTTCTATTGTTTTTGTGTTTTTGAGATATTCAGATTTTTAGGGCTTTTCAGAATATTTGGATGTTTAGGGTTTTTTCACAAAAATTGTCCAATAACCTAACTTAAAGACTTATCCTAGGGATCTCAGGGGCTGATCAAAGATAAGCCTTTCCTATGCTATACACATAGAGACCACGTACTTTGATTGACTCTACTTATTAACAACGAGATATGCACAACTGATGGAATGCCAGTTTATTATGGTGGGATCCTCAAAGACTAACCTAGGGTGTTTTAGAGGCACATCAATGATGGCCTTGCCTATGTTCAAGCTCAGAGACAATGTAGTTCGACATTGGGGGACTACTTTTTATAACTTTGATGTTTTGAAATTTTTAGGGTTTTTGATATGTTTTGGATGTTTTGGATTTTCCTTTACAATTTTTTGAATGTTTTCGAGTTTTAGCTATACAAGATTTTTCAAAAAAAAAATGGATTTTTTGATGAATGTTTTACCTTTTTTTTAGATTTTCAATGAGATTTTATGAATGTTTTCGGAATTTCCTAATAATATTTTTTATGACCTCAAGATATACAAGAACTCGATATAATCCATAACGAAATGCCTCTAGTGTGACATGTTAGACTACTTCGATAAAGGCATGACATAATGACCTTTAGAATATGCCAAGTAGTGTTAAAGAGTTGTGATAATTCATAATTTCAAGCTATGATAAGGACACAGATAGGTGATATATGGTAGTGCAAAGAATGATAGGACAAAAAATCCAAAGTATAGATGGAGGCACTTTATTTATGCAAGGTGCCTATATTTACGAGGTTTTCACCAAGGTACTTACCCAAAGCACCACCGAAGTTATTTTCACTAGAGTACAATTTTTTTCTTTAATTTTTCTATACTTTTTCTATTTTTTTTGGATTTTGATCATTTTTTATTTTTTTGATCTTTTGAAAGTCTTACCCTCATGTTGAACCACCTAGTGGAACTGATGTATAGGACACTCTCATAACGTTCTAGCGATATCTTTCTTGAAGAAGATGCTTTTCTAGATATTATCACTTGAATGCAACCTTGAAGAACTTTGATCTTCCTTGTTGGTATTGAAATTAACCTTGTCTATGTGTGCACACCGCAATAGAGTGCCTTGAAAATCCTTATGATGAAGGGTAGCTGCCAACACATAGTTAATACAAGAATTGGATATTGTGAATGGAGTGTATGGTGTCTTGCATGAAGGAATATGAGATGGATTGGTTGATAGTTTGGAACCTTTGACTCTCCAAACTTAGGAAGATGAACAATGATGGGTGGGAATGGAGGTTTTCATAGAATTAGGACCAACCACTAGATATACTTTGTTCCTTGCTTGAGAAGCCTACTTTTGTATTTAGGACTCTTTTGATGGATATATTTCCCTTTTTTATTTTTCCCCATAGTTTCTTTGACTAATGGAGTTTTGGAGGGATGATTTTCTCTATTTTTCTTTGGTATACATTTTTATTTTCTTTTTAATTTTTGCTTGACCGCTTCATTTGTTTTGATGATTTTCACCTTGCTTAGATAGGAATTATTCTTTCTACATTGGTCCCACTTTGTGTATGAGATGATGGGTGAATGCCAACTCAATATATGACTAGTTGTAGCATTGACAATATTTTCATCATAAGGATTCTTTGTGCCCCATATGTTGATGTTTGTTGTAGACAAGATTACCCCCGATGTTGTGAAGGTATTATCAATACCTAATCCTGATGATAGTGTATCCTCTGATCCATAGCCCACTGAATATGACTTGTCGTGAACACATGATATTGCTATGGGTTCTGTTGTTGAAGAATATGAACTATTTTTGCTGGTTTCTATGACATTGTTCTCTATTGATACGCTTCAAAAGATGTTGATGTTGATTAAAGATGTCGGTGATGTGGACTCAAAGATGTTGAGGATGCACAATCACTATAAGAATCAAGAATCTCAATCATTTCTTTCTCTTGTGTAGGAATATCAAGAGTGGGAGACTCTTGTTTTGGATGAAGAATGTCTATATATCCATCAGAATAAACATCTTTGGAGTTTAAAATGGTTTGGAAGATGTTCCTTAGTTATTTTTGAAACTTTGGGGATAGGGGTTCTTGATCTTGACTCAATTCAGAGTAACTTTCATTATCCTCAAGAGCCTCCTCTAGACATGATCCTTGGGTAGATGATAGATCATCGGTAAAAGACTATTCACAACATTTTATGGGTATGGGTGCAATAAAGGATATTTATTTCTCGTTTGGAACTTCTTCAACATGCCCAATCATTGAGTCATATGTGGGATAGATATCACAATCTGATATCCACTTGATGTCATTACATATAAAATAATGCTAAACATTGTTGATGGGTTTGGACTTTATTTTAAAATAGTATCTTGATGTGTGTGATTCCTCATGTTGTGATAAATAAATATGTCCCACCGTGGTATCATGGGTATTGTTTACATTTTTTGAGGTTGATGCCTTTCCTGAATCTTTTGCTTTTGTATGATTAGGCATAGGGTTTGTGTAAATTTTCAGATTTTCATTCCCAGATTTTTGATCGACATGAATGTCTCCTTGTTCAATAAGATATTCTATTAGATGTTTGATTCTAAAACAATTTTGTGTGTTATGACCTTTGTATCAGTGAAATTCACAAAAATGATCTTCTCTATAGCTGAGGTTTGACTTGTGGCTCTTGATAGTTTGAGAAATCTGGGAGTGTGATAAGATTAGACTATATCAACCTCTTCAACACATCCTTCATAGGTTCCCCTAAGGAAGTGAATTGTTTTTAGGAGCACTATTTATTCTTTGTTGTACACATTGAGTGTTTGTAGCATTGATCATTGGTTGATTGTTTGGTGGTTGTGTATAGTTGTTGTTTATTCATGGTTTGGGTGTTTTCTTGTCTAGGAGCGTTAAGACCACCTTTGCATCAACAACACCATCAGTAGTAACTTTTTTGTTTTGGCCCAATAGCGAGGATTATCGTTATAACTAGTGGATGGATAGTTGTCTTTGTAGGCTTGTGTATTTCCTTATGATATTAGAGCTCTCTCAATGTTAAGGGCTCTAGGGACAAGCTCATAGTAAGATGTGATGCACTGCATCTTCAAGTGGAAAGACAGATCCGGATCTAGATTTGCTATTATAAGCCCCACTTGTTCATTGGGAATGGTCCACTTTCTCTTACAAATTTTTTGTCTCCATCATTGCAAGAAATTGGCAAAGGATTCTCCTTTGTTTTGCTTGATTGTCTACAAATATTAGGCTTACATCCATGTCAATATTAAAGGAGAAGTGATCGATGAATTTATCAATGATTTCTTGGATATTTTTAATACCTAGATGCAATTGAGAAAACTATTCCATGGATGGGCCTATCAAACATCATGGAAAGAGGTGCATTAAATAGGAATCATTATATACAACCTCCATACACATGACATTGAATTCTTTGATGTGGTCTACAGGATTTCCCCTCCCTTTGTATTTATTGAATTTGGGGATTTCAAAGTTGGGAGGGAATGGTACCATTGTGATGTTTTGATCAAACAGATATGGACATATATTTTGTGTATGAGGCTTCTTTGTCTTTCCTATCCAAAAATCCTACATTTCTTGTGACAACACCTTAAGTTGTGATGCTAGATCATCTTGTGGGTTTGGTGGAGGAACATATGTTGGGATGACAAATGGGTTGTATGTGGGATTCTGATATGATAAGGTGTTATATGGGGTGTATGGTGGTGTGATATTCTATGATGGTGATCGATATGTTGATGTATATGTTCCCAACATATTTGGATAGATGATGTTTTGTTAAGGATTATAGTATAAACCATGTTATTGTTGTTGTGCGAGCATTTGTTATTGTTGTGTATTGATGAGATAGTAATGCTTGTTGTTGTTGTGCTTCTAAGGCTACTTCTTGTTGTTGTTGTTGTTATTGTTGTACTTCTAAGGCTACTTGTTGGGCTTGATGTTATTTTTGTGCTAAAGTTGCTTGCTAAGATTGATGTTGTTGTTGTGCTAAGGTTGCTTGCTTCGCTTGATGTTGTTGTTGTGCTAAGGTTTCTTGTTACGCTTGATGTTGTTGTTGGATGGATTTTTTTTGTTGCTATGCTAATACTGCTTGCTATTGTTCTTGTTGTTGTTGTGCTACTTTTTGTTGTTGGATAGCTTTTTGGTAAGCTTGTTGTGCTTGTTGTAAAGCTAGGGCATGCGCTTGGAATGTAGGATCAGGTGGTTGGGACATCTATGATGGATTGGGGATGTTGATGTGTTGATTGGGTAGTGGATTACTGATGAGAGGTGGAGGGTTACCTTGATTTAACATTCCTTGTAAGTTAGTAGATGAAGATAGAGGAATGTAATTGTGAGGTACTAATTGATTTGGCATGGTAAAGGGGATAGTGGGGAATGATGAAGATGATGTCATTAAATTTTGTGATGGAAATGACACACTAGGACCTTGATTCCATTGATTAAAAATATTTCCTTGTCCCATTTCTTGAAGATTGCCTTGTGCCAAAGATGTAAATAAGGGATTCATGATTAATGTATTTCCTAGGTTGATAGAACTCATAACCAAGGGATTTCTTTGAGATGGATTGATAGTGGATGAGGTAGATATGCTTTGTGAAACTGATGGTATGGATGAACCCAATGGAGGGATGGATAGAGATGTCCCTATTTGTGTTAAGGATTGGATTTGTGGTATGGTATTGACATGCCCTTGTGTGTTGTTTTGAGATACTTGGTCTATTCTACTTTGTGTGATGGTGGGAACACTTGTGGTATTCATGTGTGGATGAAGAATGGTGTCCCTGATATGTCGAAGTGTTTTTGGAATAATGAAGTTCAAGAGGTGTGTATATTTGTTCAGGATCTTTGAGAATAGGAGCACCAAAGGTAGGTGTCCAAGTGGTTGTTGGAGGTGGGGGATTAGTTTCAAGAGTGCTTACAAGTGAATTACTTTCAAATGGAAGAGTTAGACCAAAGTCTTTGGCAAGACTAGTTGCAAGACTAGGAGTGGATGTTTGATTTAGCCCTAGTGATGGAGTTGAGAAGCTTTGTGTCATGTTTTGTGCAACAAAGGATGGGGAAATTGGAGCTACATTTTAAAAGGGTTCATGTTCCATAATTTCCTCCCTAGTAAGTTCAAATGGAGTATTCATGACGTCTTCGATCTCATATGGTCCTAAAGGAGATGACGGTTGTTGTGATGAGGTAACATGAATTTTATGATCAAATTTTAAAGGATTTGGATCACTTGAGGTAAATATAATTTTTCTTTTCTCCATGATTCTCTTGTGTTGTGATCTCGTCTTTAACATAATTTTTTTTTTGCCTATCAGATAATTGTGTTGTGATTTGTGATGTTTGAACTCTCTAGTTGACTCAAATCTAGGTAAAAGGGACTCTCTAAGTATTTTTAGAGCAATGTTGATAATGGGGGGGTGAAAAGATGGGTGATGTGAGAGGTGATCTTTGCAAATTTTTTGGGACAACACTTTTGACTTAAGTTATATGTTTTGATGTTAGCATAAAAGGATGTTTATGAACATGGAAATATTTAGGGTAGACTCGTGACCTTCAAGATAAACTAGTTCAAAGATGATAACTAACTCAACTAAGTGCATGGAAAAAGATACATTTCACATACAAAATAGCTAATTTATGGGTTGGTTTGATCGATGTTTAATTCAAAATATGTTGGTGTATTCAATTTTTTTGCAAAGTTTAGTGAAGTGAAGGATGAAATTTGATGGAGGAATGGATGAAATGTTGACCCAATGTTGACTTAGAATGAACCTTTGTTTTCCAAGACCAAGGTAGTGAGAATGATGCTATACCTATAAAATTTTCAAATCTTAAAGAACCAATGTTTGACTTAGATGAGAGGATGGATTAGGATGTTTAAGCCTGTTCGATTCCTCCTAGCTCGAGCATAGAAGTTCCTTATTAAGAGGTAACAATTGTGATAAAGTATTTTGGCCCACTTCCTACTAAATTTGGATCTATGATACCTATTTCTCCAATGACGGGATATAGGGCTTACCCTACAAATTTTGATTGTATGATGGATCATCTAGAGGAGTTCAGTATCGTGAAAAAGACTAGGATTTTGACTCCAAAAGAATACATATAATTTTGGATTGTTCCTTAAAATGTGTTTGTAGAATTTTGCTACTAATTTTTCTCTATTCTTGTGAAGTACTAAAAGATTTTTCTTGAGAGCTTTTGGACTAAGATGCCTATGTTTGAAATGATGACCATAGACTTTATCTTAGGGATCTTGATTTTACGTGATATCATTAAAAAGAAGTTTCAAGTTTATGGAAAAAAGGAAGATATTTATTGCCATGTAGGAGGTGGGTAATATGGGCCTTCCATACCTGATATCAGCTTATTCCTCTTCTTCATCAAAGATTATTGCAATGTTTCTCCACTGGTAGGTGTTTCTTGTGTTTCAAAAGTGAAGATTTTGAAACTACTAATGAGATCAGTTTGTTCTTCGTTAATGAGTTCAAAGTTTGGTTGAATGATAGCGCCTTCAAGATCAGGTTGTTCAACGAGAGAAATCGATCTCCAAATAGTCTGTTTGGTTCAATTGTGTCAAGTTTATCTTGCTTAAGTGAATTTATTTTACAAACACGTGTCTTGATTATGTTTTCAAACTAAATGTTTATGTCAAAAACATCGTAACTTTCATAATGTCCATTTCATGAAAATCATGAGATCAAAGCCATAATTTCCTATGTTATCTTTTGGGAAATATGGATTTGAGATTAAGTCAAGATATTTAGAAATAACTAAGGATAAATCATTAGGACAAGTAGTAATATCGAGGCTAATTTAAGAGGTATCCATAATTAAACCAAAGTGTTTGAATTTTTTTAGGAAGATAGTGAATGTTTATTTTTGTATCATTTTGGAACCAAACAATATATCAAACTAACTCACAATAATTTACAATCCTAGTTTTGAAATGGCTATACTTGTTGAGTCTCTAGACTTGGATTTCTCCAACCACTAGACAATCTGAACAGTTAGAGATTTGGTGACACTAGCTCCCCCTTTCTCGGCACACACTTCTCAGGACCACCAAATCTCAAAATCCTTAAAATTCAGAGATCAAAAGGATTTTTTATTTCTACAATTGAATAGTAAGAATGTGGAGCAACTTCAGAACAACCGTTCTTGCACCAAGTATTTTAGGATTTTGGATTCTAAACAAAGGTTCATAATAAGGACTTCTAGTTCATGGGGTACAATGATAAACTCCATCAAGATATCTCCTAACCCTTAGAATAAATGATTTATGCATCATAAATATATTGGGGGAGAGCTATCATGCACTGCATCCCATTGATCACAATTTTCATTGGGTGATCCCACAAAGTTGGTTTACAATTTCTAGGAGATTCTAATTTTTGTTGAAATCACATATTTTTAGAAAATGTAATGATTTAAGCCTTAAAAAGTTTCGTTTAAAGCAATACAAGTGAAGAGGGATTGATCAAACTACCTTAGATCAAACCCCCTTGGATAGAACCCCGCTAGTTTTAAACTATACCTATAACGAAGTCTCCTTTACACTTATCAAAATGTTGATAAAAAACCACCTTTGATTTACCTTTTGGCAGATAAAATGAATTCATTTAAAATTTATTTTTTGTAAGTATGTAGTCCTTATTATAAGCTTCCCAAAAAGTATAATTTTAAATAAATTTAATTTGATTATTATATTTATTTTTTACTTCTTTTGAATGTAGGTTTTTCACCGAAAATCAAGCTCTCTATTCTGCACATGAGGAAAAATAGAAGATTGTAAAAAAAAATTGAAAATATGAGTGCAATAGATATTGAAGTCCTTGATCCAACCAAAAAAATAATAATTTCATTACATACAAAAAAAGTTGTGTTATATACAGACTGCCTATAATTTCTAAATTGTAATTAGTTTGACTTTGAAACTTGATTAAGGAAGAAATATTCAATAAAACACTATGAAACCAATTGGAAGCACTATATATCTTAGTTACAAATATAAATTAAAAATTATAATTTTTTCCTTCATGGAAAAAAAGTTATGTGTTATGCGGTGAGCGTCCTTAAAAATGGTGTTTACTGAAAAAAACTAGTTTTCAAAGGAGATGGAAAAAGAAGTGCAATCTAATCCCAAAAAATTTGAAAAAAATATATTTAGAATCTATAGATAAAATTTCACAAATCATTAGTTTGCATCATCTTCAAACTCCTCATAGTTTAGCAGCTATAGGTGTCTGAAAGTGAAGATTTAGTTCGAAAAAATTAGTTCAATGTCTAGTTTGACCAAAAATTGTAAACCAATATTGTGGGATCACCCCATTGCAACCATAAATTTATATAGTGGTTTGGAATAACTTGGCTTTAGTTTGTTACCACTTGGGTTGTTCCCTACTTTCGAAGCGGGTAGGTAGGCCCTCTAAAGGTGAACAATAGCAAGGAAGTACGTTCATAGTTCAATCATCTTTGCTCACATGAACAAAGAGAGAACACATGCCACGCCTTTTTCTCACACTCGCAAAGGGGTTCAGTTTTAATCCAAATTGAAAGATGTACGTGATTTTGAAAAGTGTTAAGGAATGTTTTTGTTTCTCAAGATCACCAAATGGTGCGAGAGAATTGCATACACATCCACTAGAAAAATGTTGTAAATCACAAAACATAGCAAATAGTTGTAAATTTTAACCCCTAAAGCTAATATGTCTTCATTTTATTGCACCAAACAAAATATGAAATTTTTTCTTGTTCAATTTTAAACCCAAAACACAATTGATGAGATGAGGGTTCAAATTTTAATCATGTTTGTGTGTTCGTTTCAAACCCAAAAATCAATGATAAGGGTTCAATTTTAGCCAACTTTGAAAATAAATTTTAAGCCCAACTGAAAGCTAGTTAGTCCTAAGATTGTAAGTTTTAAAACCTAATGTAAATTTAGTTGTCTTAAAGTATAAATAAGAAAGCATGAACATTGGGTTATAATTTCCCCCAAAGCATTAAACGCTTGTTACAATTATAGAATTTCAAGATAAGAAATCTTTCTTCACTTTAGCTCCATGTCTTTCAACCTACAAAACCCCATTAGTCTAACAACCAGAACATAGATAGAAGTGCCTTAGTGATCTAATAAATCAAATAAATTAAAGAACATGTCAAAAAAATGATAATAAAACTTCTTACTCTAGTTGGGCATCACTGAAAATGATAGCATCATGATTTGAAGGTTGGGCATCACTCTGGTGAAAATGGGCATTGCCCTACAGATAAAATAGAGAGCATGATAACATCAAGATTTTTTTGGGTGTCACTCTAATAGTTTTGGGGGAATCACTGTTTGAAGTTTCTGATACTTCTATATTTAATTAGTGTCACTAGATTTAAATCAATTCCAATTCATTTAATCGGTCTCAAGTGTTTCAAATTGCAATAGCATTGCTATATGGCGATGCTCTTCAAAGTGTGTCGGTGTTTATGATTTTGGCATTGTTGTATTCTGCAAAACAAACACAAAATGGAACTCAAGCTAAAAACTAGTTAAATTAATAGTTTTCCCTCCTTCTAGCACTAGAATGTGAGATGAGGATTGTCAATGTGGGTCAATTACACTTGATCCATGATCAATAAAAGAATAATTTAGCCACTAAACCTCAATATCAAACAAAATCATTCAAAATTGAAAGTTAAACTACGCATTTATTGAAACTAAAAATTGAAAACTATGAAGACAGTTAAATTCTTACTCTAACCCATTTGAAACTTATCCCATTTTGGAATTGGTGTCATGTTGATGTGGAACAATGATCCTTTCCCAATCTCGTGATTAGTGAGCATGTTTCAATCAATTATATGGAAGATAATTGATGAAACCATTATGATAAATGGATGAAAACCTAATTTACGCTAAATTAAACATGATGCAAGCTAAACTGACATGTTTTTACGCTAAATTTGATCTAATTATGCAATTTCTAAGCTAAGCTAAGCTAATTCTGAACTAAAAGATGAAAACCTTAATTTATACACAAACTAAGATGGATGCATGGAAGCCATTAATGGTATCTTGAAGCTAAGATGCAATTAAAATGAACTAAAATAATCTAAAAGTGAGTAAACTGTGAGTGTGGATGCAAGTGAATTCAATGACATAAGTTTGCAATTAAAAGATGGATCCATTTATCTCTAAATAGTGTCCTATTTATAGGAGAGCAAATGAGAAATGGAGGGTTGAGATAAAAAAGATCAATCAATGGCCGGACAGGATGAAAGGAAGAAGAGGCATGGATCATGGATTCTCATCAACGGATGAGAATGCAAGATGAAAATTAATCAAGGGCTCACATTTTCTCCAAACAAACACACTTTTGTCGTACTCACATAGGTTAAAGGTTTAACTTGCTCAATACGCCAAGTGAGTTGATTAGAGGAGAGCGAATACTCCTTGGAATATTCATTTGGGTGAGGATAAAAAGATATTTTGCAAATTAAAAGAAAGTTTTAATTGTGAAACAAAGGAGATAAGGAATATTCCATGGGAATATACCTGTTTTAGAGGAAAATTAGTTTAATTACTAATTAAACAAGGTTTAATCATGCAATTAGGGGATTCGAAGAATTAAAAGTGATATTCATTAAATTAAATAATTTAATGAATGTGGGAGAGATGAAATGATATTTAATTAAATAACTTAGGGATATTTAACTAAATTAGATGACTTAGGAAATTAAATTAAATATTTTGATTTATTTAATTTAATGAGATAAAAGTTTAGCTTGAAGGGGAATGAATTATCCTACATTGATGAATTAGGTTAATGGATGAAAATGATGCCATTAATTAAATTAGCTAGGTTGATTTAAATAATTAAGTGAAAAAGAGGATGGGTTTAAAGAGAAAATGATGTTAGTAAACCCATTTCGAGCATATGATATCATTTGGGACATTTTTCAATGTCTACAATGACAACAGAAAAAGTATCCCTTTACTTTTCCTTTATTTTTTTGGCCCTCCTTGTTAAACCGAACTTAATGTTGCCTTGATTTAGTGTTGTAATGTGTTTGATAGATTAACATTAGGTCTTTGGCCTTGGTGAACTAAAAGGACTTAATTAAACCTTATTTAAGGTGTTGTAAAGTGTTGTAACACACTTTCACACTTTTCTAGGGTTTTCATAAATAATTGAGCTTCTTTATGCTTTAATTGGTCTTATTTTGCATCCACAAGCCTCATTTAATGCATCTTTCTAAGGATAATTCCAACATAAATCAACATCCAATCATAATTCAGGTGTTTTTAGGTTGTTTTTCCCATATTTAGTAATTTGGGACTCATGTGACACCTTGAGCATATGGGTCCTACCTAGGTTTTTGGGTCTCAATCTAGATTTTACACCTTTCTAAGAATTTTTGAAAATTGTCCCATAATTAATGCCTAATGGGACTCATTCACCACTTTTGTGTATGAGTCTCATGTATCCCAAAATCAAAATTAATTTAAATTCTTGGTGGGATTTTATCCTCCTAGATCTAATGTTACATTGTAGTGTTGTAATTTTTGGAAATTTGGCATAATTAAGTATAAATACAAGGTTATTTCACTCATTTTCACCTAAGCATTCAAGAGATTATCCTAAGGGTTCAAGTATTCATGCATTATATCAAATTGGATTTCACAAGAGCATTCAAGTGTTTACAAGAGCATTCAAGAGTCTTCAAGGGTTGATTATCTATTTTTTTAGAGCATTATTCAACCATCAAGCATCATGTCAAAGTATTCATGCATCATATTTTTTTTTAGCTAAAAATTGTGATGTAGGGTTTTATGATCCAAGCAAGCATTCAATTCAAGATCTATCACATTCAAGCAAGATTCAAGATCCACATCTATTTTAGTCATTTCATACACGTTTGGAGCCTCTTATTGCTAGGATTTGGTGAGTTGTAACATCATATTTTGTTCATTCATCATTCTCAATTCTTATTTCATTACATTTCAAGGTTTGATTACCAAAATAAGGTTTGACCAAGGAAAACCCCTTTCCACTAACAAAACAACATTTTTTTCTCTCTTTATTGTGTGATTTGAAAGTTTAGGTTGAAGACACATTGAAGAGAAAGTTTGGGGAAAGTTGTCAAAGTGTTCAAAGTTGTCAAAGTTGTCACCTTGCATTGGAGATCATTGGGAGACTTCTACAAGTTGCAAATTAGGGTTTCGAATCTAGAAATAAATTGGAAATGATGAAGAAAAAATTTAGGAGAAGATTCAGACTTTAAATTTTTAGAAAACTCTAACTGGACTAATACGCTAGTTCTAGCGTATGGGTCCCATTATATGTCATTTTATGTATTTTTGCATTTCTAGACACCCCTTGACCATATTTTAGTTTCTTCCTAGAAACCCTAATCTAGGCCTAAATCTCCTAGTCTGGTGTATGAGTCCTAGTTAGCTTTAAATTCAATGTTTTCAACATTTCAGAGCTTCATTAAGTCTTCTTTAGGTTTCCAGGTGCGCACATTTCATGTTGTAGTTATCTATTCTATTTTACATGTTTTTCGAGGTCATTTAGTTAAGTATTGCATCATATAAGGTTTAAGCATTAGGTCTTGCATTTCATTTGTCTTTCAAATCCCTAGCTTGGTGGTGAATCCCTCATTAGTTTTCAATTAGACCTTAGGATAGTCCTATTACAAGATCTCTTTCTCTTTTGCACATCTTAGATTGAGATCTCTAGGGTTTCCCTTCAATGAAATGATTGGGAGATTTGTTTTCTCTGTCCTAAACCATAAGTAGCAATATCCATATTTTCCTTTGTTTCATTTTGGTGAACCTACATTTATAACATCTTAATTTTTATTTGGAGTGCATCATCATCCTAGATCTTGGATGCATTAACATTGCATTAGGGTTTGCATTAGTTAATTGGCATTCTAGGGTTTCTAAATTTTGCATTATTGAAAGTGCATATAGGTTGCATTTTTGCATCTCAAATAATTGAAAAGCATCTAAAATTTGTATTTGCACTTAGGTTACAGATCATACAAACTAGAAAGCATAAAATCACTTGAAATTTTCTAAAAATTTTGAAAAAAAAACTCACTAGGACTCATACACCCCTCTGGGCGATTTAGTCCCAGTGCAGATTTTGCACTGCATTTTGTAAAATTTAAAACTCTATTTATGTGCTACTATTTTCTATTGATAACTTTCTATTTTAGTTTATAGAGTTTTTGTTATATTGATTTCATTGTATTTAGATTAAATTGCATTTGCATTCATCTTGCATTTAGTATATCTTACATGAGCATTTCTACTTGGTGTCCTATTGCTAATACTATAGTGAGATAAATTTCAGGACTCATGTCATCCCGTGATAGTACAATCATCGTGGATCTTGGGTTTTCTATCTCTTTCACTCCTAGTATTGATACTAGTTCACTAGGTATGGACCATACCCTTAACAATTCCTTGCCTTCAAGTAGTGTGACGCATGTTGAAACAATGGTTGCTAGTATTCCACAAGAAAAAATAATTCAAACTCATGAAGAATTAGCAATCCTACCAAATCAAGTGAGAAATTAAAACATTTCAACCATTGTTATCCCTACTATAGATAACATTCATCACATGCTAGAAAGTGAAGGTGGACTTGACATTGTGCGTAACATAGTTGATATCTTTGAAAAACACCTTACCTCAACCAATAGTTGTCCTTTAACCTCAAACAATGTCACAAGCTAAGGAGGAATTCAAATTCCTCCTCCCACAATAATTGCCTCTATTCCTACCTATATCAACCCTCAAGTTACAACAACAATGCAACCGACTAGTAATGTGATTCTTTCCTTGGGTATTTCTGCTAACATGTCTAATACCTTTGTGGAATCACACATCATATCCACTACCACCTTACCACCTATAAGTATTCTATTCACTTGTCCCTCAAACACATACAACCCTTCACCCTTTTCACCTCCACCTCATAATACAAGCAATGACCCTCTCATAAATCAACTTTTGTAAACCATTTCATCCCTTCAAAAGCAAGTTTCTACCATCAACCAAAATCAAAATGTCCCACCTACATATTATGTCAAAAGTAGTCCCTTTACCTTTGAGATATTGCAAACATCAATGCCACAATGTGTATAGGTTCCTAGATTTTAGAAATATGAGGGGAAGAGATATCCTTTAAACCATGTTTTTGCTTATACCACCTTATGCAGTGAATTTATCCTTGATGATAAACTCTTGGATAAGATTTTTCCTAGGTCCTTGAAAGATACTACCTTAGAATGGTTTTCTTCATTACCAAACAACTAAATTCATTCATTTAATGAAATTGTTGATACATTTATAAACAATTTCCAAGTGCATATGACTCCTAAAATGACCTTGGCTATGATTTGATGAGACGTAAGGAAAAAGAAGAAGAAAAGATTACCAATTTCATCTCGCACTATTAATTTCACTTTATTCCCAAATAGATGTCAAGGTTCTTGATCCTCACCTTCAAAAGATGCTCATAGAGAATTTGCAAAGTAAGATACAATACAAGATTACCATGATGAAATTCCCCTTCGTCATGCACCTATGTACTTCCTTATGTGATTATCAAAATTTGGTTAGTAGTCGTGATGCAAAATTCACCTCTAGCCAAACTGAGAAGTCCAAGTCTAGAAACCAAATCAATTCTCAACCATTTAGAAAATAGAATAAAGGCTTCCTTCAATTCAATCCCCCTCAACAAACAACTAAGAATGTCAACGAAGTAGTTGTTGTTAAAGCAATGATACCCTTTAGCTATGGGGACCTAAAAAGACAATTCAATCCCTTACTTGATACCCTTCACAACACAATGACACAACTCTTAAAACAAAAGATGATCACCTTGCCTCCCATTAAAACACCCAATCCTAATAAAACATTTCTCATAAACTATAGACCAAATTCTTATTGTCATTATCACCAATAAAATAGACACGGTACATAACAATGTAAGCATCTTAAACATATTGTGCAAGACCTCATTGATTCTGGTCGACATTCCATTGGAAGTGTTAATGATCAAGGAAATAATTTTGTTGCCCCTCCTAACCAAAACTTGCAAATTCTTACCAACCCTATGCCTAATCATAACATTTCATTTGTCAAAGCTAGCGAAACTACAAAGAATTATGTGATTAATGTTGATACGGATGATGATACCAATGATACTATTCAACATGATCCTATAGATACTGATCCCATGGATGATATGGTAGGAGTGATAGATGTCATTCCTCATAAGGGCTGAACTCAAAAGCCTCTTGAGATTGTTTTCTCTTCATAAGATATACTTAAACATGCATCTGATGGTCCTCTTTACATAGCTGGTCGAATCTATGATAAGCCCACTAATGGGATATTAATAGATCCCACTTGTGGAGAGAATGTGATCGCCAAATAATTCTTTCTTGTACATGAATTTTATCAAGAAATATATGATAAACCTATTGGGACCCTTGCAACATGAGCATGAAGTATGGATGGTTTGTGTTGGTTGTTCCTATATTTTCATTGATGTCAACATGGTGATAACTATATGGGAATTTTCTTGGTTTACCATAAGTTTTTCTTTGCCAGTAACACCCTTTTGTGATGGATCAATGTGTTTGTATTTGAGTCCATAATTCACTGCAAGATCTGATATGACTCTAATCTATTAACCATTTTTTCTTGACTCATTCAAATAGCTATATCTTGGATCTTGAGAAATCTTTTGTTGTGAGAAAAAATTTATCTCTGACAAAGTTTAACTCTATATCTTACTATTGTTTTGTGCATGGAATACTATGTGGGAGACTCTGCATTGTACTAAGGTAAACATTCTTATGTTGCAGTTTTGTTGACAGACTCTTTGTTGGTAGTATGATGGGAAGTTAATGTATTCTCAAATTTGGAAGGTGTTTTCTTTAAGGATTATTTGTTGGTTTGGAGAATTGTGTTCTAGTCTTGGCCAACTCAACGTATGCAATATATTATGAAGACTAGTTATGTTTTATGGATGATAGCAAACTTGGCATAATGTACTACACAGATAAAATGTTTAAATCTTATATGGTGTTGACAAAGAAGGTTTGGATTACTTTTGTGTTCATCTAATTAGGCTAACCTAATTGATGATCAAGAGATACTTGTATATATAATATTTTTTGAGGAATGGCATGAGGATGACTAGTGGAAGCAGATATATGGAGTGAATGTGAAATGCAAAGAAGAAAAGGTGTGTGAAGATATGAGCCTAAATGCTTTATCAGTTTTGATCAGTGTATTTTTGTTGAGCGACTACCGTGTGAGGCATTACTTCTTATTTTGAGCTTCAATAGAATAGAACCCTGCACATTGAAGGTGTATCCTATCAGTTCAATCTTATGGCAATGGTTTGCTATCATTGTATCTTGGCAATTGGTCATCTTTTTGTACTCAGGCAGTGATCTTTTTTAAGGACAATGAGTCTTGGCAGTGAGCCCCGTAATATTTGGTATTCAGATAAATATATTGTGAGTTAACCCTCATCGTGGTTTTTCCCATTTTGGGTTTTCCACATAAAAAAAACCAAGTGTTCATGTGTATGGTTGCATTGACTTGTTTTCATGTTCTATCTTGTTGATTCAGTTTGAATTTTAATAATGTTTAAATGGATTTTATTATGGTTTTATGTAATTCTAATTCACCCCCCCTCTCAGTATTCTAGATGCTCAACAATCGGTATCATAGCTTGGTTCCTCAGAAGAAGCCTAACATCTTGAGGAATGTCCCAGAATTTGAATATAAGAATTTTTTTTCTTTGGAAGTAATCTCTGCCGAATATTCAAAAGAAATGGAAGATCTGAAGGATAGGTTGATGAAAGTGAATGAGTACATTGAAAAGCTACAAAGTAAAAGTGTTAAAGCATGTGATCTACTAGTTTAAGGAGAAGAAATTATCTCTATCCTATTGCAAAAATTGGGTTAGAAGAAAAGAACTGAATAATGTCAAGAAATTGAAATTCAAACGAAGATGGATGAATGCATAAAGCTAGAAAAAGAAGCAAAAATCTTGAGATCTGATCTGGAAAAGGAAATATTTTTTTAAGAAAAATTTAAGATAAGCTCGGTGATGCTTGATAAATTGATTACCTCTCAAAGACTGGAAATGGACAAGAATGGTTCAGGGTTTGAGGAATGTCAGAGTTCTAAAGCAAAGCAATCCACTGGTAATAAGAATCGGTACAAAAATGGGAAAATCAAGTAGCTAAGAAGTAATTCTATAAAATCTCATGTCAAATGATAATGATGCTAAAAGGTATTTATCTTTCAATGGTGTTTGTTATTCCCACAAAAAAATTGGTCATAAGGTAAAGGACTGCAAAGGTAAAATGAATGATTCTTTATCATTCTCCAGCAAATTTTCTAAGAGCAAGAAGAATGGATATAAATTTAGTCTATTGGATAAAAGGGAAAAGTGAAAGATGAATGTTGTTTGTTGTAAGTGTGGAAATCTGGAACACCATGGTAGTAAAAATAGAAGATAGAAAAATCTCTATCCGAAGAAGAAGAATGATCAAATCATTGATCCAATAGAAGCAAGAAAGGAAATGAAAAGGATTTGGAGAAAGGAATCATCAGTATTATTTGTTCCAACCTCTCATGTAGATACTCTTGTCAATTTCAAAGCAAAAGCAGTTGCTAAGGGGGAGCAATCATTAGAAAATATAATAAACCCCCTCATCGGTACTTGTGTCATATCATGACAAAAGTTTATTTAATGTGGTAACAAGATTAAGGTATTTTCTCAGTCACATGTGTGAAGGATGAAGTTTGTAGAATTTGAAAGAATGGAGGCATACATAATTTTTGAAGAAATCTACCTGCAAGTTGAAGCATTTATTGCAAAATCATTCAGAAAGAAAGGAAAAAATTCAGATAATTTTAAAGGCTTATGTATTTCGGGAGCAACATGCAAAGTAATTTTATAAGGAAATTCATACTTTCAGGGTTTGAAGAAGAAATCAAGCGGATTCGAAGTGAGCTCCAGAAGCAGGATATCTTTACATTTCTTGTTTGCGTTTTCAGAGGTATTCCTGTTTGCACAATCTTTCATTTTTATTGCTATGGATAATTCAAAGGTTGTGAATAGTGTAGATAAAGTGCAAGTTAGGTTGAAGAGATATTTGAGGAATGTCTCATAAGAGTCTGTTGGTGTGTTCTCTTGTATCCCTCTGAGAGTGTTTTCTATAGAAGACATATATGCATTGTTTATAGTAAGATAGAAGAGATATTTAGTGGAGCATGCTTTGGGAAAGTGAATTGAAAGAGATCCATGATACCTATAAAGTAATAGCTAAGAAAAAGTTGGATGTTTGGAGGAAAGTTCCCTTGTTTGGATTTGAGAAGTATATTTGAATAGTGTTGAGCAGAATTTATGATGAATATTTGTGGATTAATGAGGCACATTTGATTTCAAGAGAAGTTGTTAGAGATGTAATTGGTTTTTGTTCCTCTAGACCAGTTCTCAAACTGAAGGCTATGTATGAGAAAGAAATAATTGAGGTTACTGGTGCAAATTCTAAAGGGGGGAGATTTATTTGAGATCAATTGTTGATTTGATAATAAGGTATGTTGTTATAGTCATCAGTCACAAAGTTTGTATCCCTTACAATGACCTTATGGTTTCTATTGTTGTTGTACATACTACTATTGATATGGTTAAAAGAGGTATGGAATATGACTTGTCTAAATTACTTCGTATACATCTTTTGAAGAATTTGAAGGAAATCAAGAAGAGTAAGAAGAATACATTCCAATATGGTAATTTGGTTGTTTGTTCACTCTTTTACTTTTTGAGAGAGTTATCGGTAATAGGAAGGATAGAATGGTCAAATTGAAAGCCTATTTCCTATCAAATTAGGAACTTCATGATAAATCTCGGTAGTTCATATGCACAAGAAACTTCCCTTGCTACATTCTTTGGAACATTTCAAATGATAATGAGAAAAAAGGTTTAGGATTCGAGTAAGTGTTGTTGAAAGGTACTCCAGAATCATAAATTTTCTTGTGTCTACAAACTTTTGTCACATGGGAGTAGTTGAATCAAGGTTAGTTTGGATACTGAATTGGATTATGAAGTTTCAGAGGCTGAAGTTGATAATTATGTTAAAATTCTTTTGGAAAGCCCTAAGAATCTCAATGTAGAAGGTACCTCTAGTAGTGTGACTGGAACAGGGAAGAAAAGGAGGATTGGTGTTTAGAAAGAAGTTGTAGAAGGAAGTGAGCTTGAACATGAGCATGAAAGAATAAACATTCAGAGAGCTTTGGAAGAATTGCAAAAGGTTAAATTCCTGGTGCTAATTTTGATTCATTTATTTCTATTATGGAGAATCTATGTGCCATGATTGATTCTTTAAAGATCTACATCTTTGGACTTGAAGTGTCTACTGGAATTAGGTATGATGAAGGAAATTTGGAAGATATCAAAGAAAAATATGCAAATGCACATAGTCGAGTGATGATGGAATTGGAGAGTGTACAAGGTTGTGAAGAAGAGGCACAAGAACTACTTTCTTTTTTCCTATATTGGTCTGGAAGTACACTAGATATGAGAAATGAGATAAGGATGAGTGAGTCCTGGTTGAGCACTCGGGAAGATACATACAGGTTAGCAAAAGATAAAGATAATCAGAGGTGGTTCTACATTGTGAAGCTTTAGGAAAAATTCTTTTCTCTGCAAGATTAAAGGATAGATTTTATCAAGAAGTTTGTGGAACTCAGAGACATGATTAAACTCAAACATATTTTTGTTTCTAGTGCTCTTGGCTATATTGGTGAATTATCAGAGATTAATCTTAGTCTCAATACCTTAAAATATGGTCTAGAGTCCTTAACTAATATTTAGTTTTTCAAAAGGTTCATGGGAAGAAGGTAAAAGCTATCCTAATTCAATTATTTGTTCATATCTTTTTGGTTACACTTTGATGCATATATACATATGTGTTAGACCCCTTCCTTTTTCATTTATGTCAAAGGGGGATAGATAGAGAGATGAGGAGAGATAAAGAGATGGAGAGATAGACAGACATAGGAAAACAAAAATTTTGAAGAACAATTTTGATAGGTGGATTATTCAAAGTATTCAGTTACTAGAAAATGTTTTTGGCATGCATGTTTCCATCAATGCCAAAGGGGGAGATTGGTGGGAGCCTTGGAACATGATCATGAAGTATGGATGGTTTTTGTTGGTTGTTCCTATGTTGTCATTGATTTCAACATGGTGATAACTATATGGGAAGTCTACAAGTGGTTTACCAGAAGTTGTTCTCTATTGGTAATACCCTTTGTGATGGATTAGTGTGTTGATATTTAGGTTTAGAATTCACTGCAAGATCTGATATGGCTCTAATCTCTTAACCATTTTTTCTTGACTCATTTAGACAACTATATCCTAGATCTTGATACGTCTTTTGTTGTGAGTAGAAAGTTATCTCTGATAGAGTTTCTCTTTCTTACTATTGTTCTATGGGTGGCATACTATGTGGGAGACTCTACATTCTACTAAGGTGAACATTCTTATGTTGCAGTTTTGTTGATAGTCTCTATGTTGGTACTATGATGGAAAATTAATGTGTTTATAGATCTGGAAGGTGTTTGCTTTGAGTGTTATTTGTTGGTTTGGAGAATTTTGTTCCATTCTTGGTCGACTCAATATATGCAATATATTATGAAGATTAGTTATGTTTTATGGATGATAGCCAACTTGGCATAATGCACTACATGGATAAAATGTTTAAATCTTATATGGTGATGACAAAGAAGTTCTTGATTACTTTTGTGTTCATTTAATTAGGCCGACCTAATTGATGATCAAGATATAATTGTATATATATAAGATATTTTTAAGAATGACATGAGGGTGAGTAGTGGAAGCAGATATATGGAGTGAATGTGAAAGGAAAAGAAGAAAAGGTGTGTGAAGATATAAGCTTAAATGCTTTATCAGTTGTGATAAGTGTAGTTTTGTTGATCTGTTGTGTGAGGTAGTACTTCATATTCTGAGCTTTAGTGGAACTGAACCCTGCACATTGAAGGTGTATCCTATCAGTTTAATCTTTTGGTAGTGAGCCACTATCATTGTATCTTGGTGGTTAGCCATATTTTGTACTCAAGAAGTGAGCCTTTTTAAGGATAGTAAGTCCTAGAAGTGAGCCATGTAGTATTTTGTATCCAAATATAATATATTGTGAGTTAACCCTCACCGTGGTTTTTCCCATTTTGGGTTTTCCACGTAAAAATCTTGGTGTTCATGTGTATGGTTGCTTTGACTTATTTTCATGTTCTCTCTTGCTTATTTAGTAAGAATTGTAATAATGTTTAAATGGATTTTATTATCGTTTTATGGAATACTGATTCAACCCTGTCTTAGTATTTTGTATGTTCAAAAAAATTGAGAACATGGATCAAGACGCATAACTGTTTCACTTTCTCTATGATGGGATCAATCACCCTTCTTTTTCAAATAGGACTGAAAAACACTAGATGTTTCATCCTCCATCATCCCATAGTCAAACTAATTTCATGTGAAGCTACAATATCCATGGCTTCGCTCCATGAATGCATTCCCTTCAGTTGTGCATAAATTCTTAAATTTTTCCTTTGATAATGAAATTTTCAATGTGCATCATAGTGGTTTCAACCATTTGTCTTCCCCTAGAAATTTTTCCTTAGATTTCTTCTGGACTAAGCCTATGGAACCTATAAAACCTCGTGAGGACTTCTTTTTCAAATACTACCAAAAGTTCAAGGTGAAATGTATAGCAAAACTTTCCCTTCAAAACATGCCCCAACCCTCGACCAAGCCTACTATCCTTGATGAAACCATTATTGAACCAAAAGACATGCCAAACAACGAAGACCCACCTAAGACAGAACCTTCATCCATTTCCTACAAAATACCAAGAGACAATGAAAACAATCTCGTCACACCTAGAATAAAACAAGTTTACAAAGTCAAAGAGAAAGTGGTTGAACAACCTTTCATGGTTCCTTTCATTCCTCCCCTTAGGGAAGAAAATAAACCTATGGTTGATCATCTTGCTCCTACACAAATGCAACCTGAAAACTGAACTAAAAGAAACATAGGTGCTAGAGAGCGTAGGCGTAGATGTCATTCCCTTGCTTGTAGGTTAAATGAAGAAATAAACAAAGAAAATCAAGATCCAAACTTGACTGAAGCAATCCATGATGAGTCTACCCCTTCCTAGAATAAAAATATCCTATTTAATGCAACCATAACAAGAGTTGAACCCTTCTTTGGACATTATCATTCGACCTTCTATTGTGATTAATTTAGATGATTATGAGGAGATTACTAAAATTGATGAGGAGGTGCATAATGAATTGAATACATTATTTTCCTCTTCGATGAACTTTAATGACAATTATCCTAAGAAGAGTGTTGAACCTGGTAATGACCCTAGTTCGACACTTGCTATTATCCCTTTGGCTAGTTGTCCACCTTTGACCTACGATGAACATGATTGGGATGTGGATGAACTTCTTTAGGTTGACTCGCATGTGCCTTACTAGTCTTTTACATTATTTCTTTTTCATGTTTTTCTTTTGTGTGATTGCATAAGTGTAATGTGATCCCTCATACTATTTTGTTTGATGTATCTCTTTCTCTTTGAGGCATTTCTCTATTTTTACCTTCATTCTTCTCTATGTCATAAATCTTTTATCTTTTCCTTTATCTTTTTCATTTTTCTTTCTTTTTTTCCTTTTGGGGATGACACAAGGCATTGAGACCCTTAGGTCTCATCCATGTTGACCCAAAATATTTTCCTTTATCTTTTATTTATCTTGTGTTTTCCATTTGGGGATGATGCAAGGCATCAAAACATTCATGTCTCTTCCATGTTGACCTGAAAGGTTTTCATTGTTTTCGCTCTCTTTGTGTCATTCTAATAGACTATGAGTATTTGGGGAATGATGAAAGTTTTGAGCTCTCTAAAAAAATTATAGCAAGAACATATTGATCCCAAATCCATAGATCCCTCATGTTTTTGGAGTTTCATTTTGGGGAAACCCCTCTCTTTTTATTTTGCATGACGTAGCTTCATTTGGAAACATATGACTTGGCATAGGGCTTTCCAAGTTAGCTCTCATGTCTTCTTTATTGTTAGCATTTATCATTTGCTACTTTAAAGTAATTTCTCATAGCATGGTGTTTAGCAATTTCTTTAAAGTGGGAGCATACATTGACATTATTATTTTGCATTTTTTCTTTTCATGTTTCATGTTGTAGTCTTCTTACTTTATGGGATGCATATTTTTCTTTGTGGTTTGACATTGGGTGTGATGTCCCTCAAGACCATGATCTATCTTATAATATTGCATTCCTCTTAGTGGCTTGATGTGACATACTGCATCCACTAAGTTGTGAATCTTTTATTCTTTTATTGGTCCTCTCTTGGAGGATTAGGCACAATGTCCCCTAAGTTAAGACCTTGCATGAAATAAGAAATACTCCTTTGAACGTTATTTACATTTTTCATTTACAAAATTTTGGTTATATGGCCACCTTCCATAATACAAATCGCATGTATATGGAGCCATCTTGTTTGTTCATGAGTTCCAAGCATACAAATTTTTTCTTTACTCATGAAGCTCGAAGTTCATTGTTGTGTGGCGCCTTGTCAAATTTATCAAGAGGTATAACTTTGGTATGGTTTGATGGGAAGTTAATCTGAGGCATGAATTTCCCTTAGCCACTCATGTGTGTGTGTGAGCACATACCGGCCATGTGTGTATATGTCTCACCATCTTGGATTACTCACCCAACAGACAATCTAGAGTTATGTTTCCTCAAAGTAAGTGTGTATTTTTTTAATAAACAACCTAGATCTAATCCACATCACGATGGACAAATGGTTGGGGCTTGATCCACCCCATCGCTTTTTCTTTTCCTTTTCTCTTTGTCTTTGAAAGTGTATGCTTGTGTCTTGTTGTTCCTCTTTATATCATTTTCATGTGTTTCCTTTTGTGCCTATGTTGGTTTGCCATGGGATCTTGATCCTGGGGGCTTGATCACCCCTCTTGATCATTGTTATCCTATCTTACCAACATTCATGCACTTCAACCCCTCTTGATGCATTTTTTCTACTTTAGTGTGACCTTGAAGCAAGTTCATCCTCTCACTAAAGTGGGGGCTAAATATGGCAATGGAAAACGTATCCATTTACTTTTCCTTTCTTGTTTGGGCCCTCATTAAACTGAGCTTAACGTTGCCCTAATTTAGTGTTATAACATGTTTGAAACATTTACATTAGGTCTTGGGCCCTTGTGAACTAAAAGGACTTAATTAAACCTTATTTAAGGTGTTGTAAAGTGTTGTAACACACTTTCACACTTTACTAGGGTTTTCATAAATAATTGGGTATTTTTATGCTTTAATTGGCCCTATTTTGCATCCATAGGCCTCATTTAATGCATCTTTCTAAGGGTAATCCCAACATAAATCAACATCCAATTATAATTCAAGTGTTTTTATGGCCTAGATTTAGTGATCTATGACTCATATGCCACCTTGGGCATTTGGGCCCCACCTATTTTTTTAGGTCTGATTTGGATTTTACACCTTTCAAAGTATTTTTGAAAATTGTCCCATAATTAATGCCTAATGGGACTCATATGCCACTTCTAGAATATGAGTCTCATGTGTCCCAAAATAAAAATTAATTCAAATTCTTGGTAGGATTTATCCTCCTAGATCTGATGTCAGCTTGTAGTGTTGTAATTTTGGGAAATTTGGCATAATTAAGTATAAATACAAGGTTCTTTCACTCATTTTCACTTAAGAATTCAAGAGATCATCCTAAACCTTCAAGTATTCATGCATTATAGAAAATTGGAGTTCACAAGATTAATCAAGTGTTTACAAGAGAATTCAAGAGTCTTCAAGGCCTAATTATGAAGTGTTTTAGAGCATTATTAAAGCATCAAGCATCATGTCAAAGTCTTCATGCATCATGTTTGGTTTTGAGCTAACAATTGTGATGTAGGGTTTTATGATTCAAGAAAGCATTCAATTCAAGATCTATCACATTCAAGAAAGAGTCAATATCCACATCTATTGGAGCCAATTCATACATGGTTGCAGCCTCTTATTGCTAGGGTTTGGTGAGTTGCAACATTATATTTTGTTCATTAATCATTCTCCACTCTTATTTCATTTAATTTCAAGGTTTTATTACCAAAATGGGGTTTGACCAAGGCAAACCCCTTTCTACTAACAAAACAACATTTTTTCCCTCTCTTTAGTGTGTGATTTATAGGTTTAAGTTTAAGACACATTGAAGAGCAAGTTTGGGGAAAGTTGTCACCTCACATTGGAGATCATTGGGAGACTTCTACAAGTTGCAAATCAAGGTTTCAGATCCAAAAATCAATTAGAAAGGAAAAAAAAACATTGAGAAGATTCAGACTTTAAAGTTCTAAAAACCCTAACTAGATTGATATGCTAGTTCTAGCATATGAGTCCTGGTATAGGTCATTTTCTAGATTTTTGCAGTTCTAGACACCCTTTTGCTAGATTTCAGTTTCTACCCAAAAATCCTAATCTGGGACTAAATCACTCAGTCTGGCGTATGAGTCCCAATCAGCATTAAATTTAGTTTTTTTAGTATTTCAGAGCTTCATTAAGTCTTCTTCAGGTTTCTAGCTGCACACATTTCATCTTGCAATTCTTTGTTCTATTTAATATGTTTTTCTAGGTCATTTAGTGAATTATTGCATCATATTAGGTTTAAGCATTAGGTATTGAATTTCATTTGTCTTTCCAAGCCCTAGCTTGGTGGTGAACCCCTCATTATTTTATAATCAAACATTAGGACAACCCTATTATAAGATCTCTTTCTCTTTTGCACATCTTAGATTGAGATCTCTTGTGTTTCCCTTTAATGAAATGATTGGGACATGTGTTTGCTCTATTTTCTAAACCATAAGTAGCAATATCCATATTTTCCTTTAGTTCAGTCATTTAATTTAAAAGAAGCAATTCATATTTAAGACTTAAACTAATCTACTCGTAGAATCCAATGAGTAAAAGTATAGTGGCACTCAAACAAAATTGGATCCTGTATCATCTAAATTATGCACTCTAAATATAAACAACAAAGTAACATAAGATTAGAGTAAAAGGGGTTGTAACTCTGATATAAAGGGAGGATCCTTACGATCTATTGATGCAACAATGCTAGCAATTGTAGGGCTGGTGTATAGAATTGTTTGGTCAACCCAATTGGGAAACTATCAACCATCATTGATGTTGTCAAGGTCAACAAGCTAGGTTTTCCCCAATCACTATCCCTAGTCATGTGGGGAACCTCTAGTCATCTAAATGGAAAATTTAGTCTAGGTAAACAAAAAAATTAATATAATTTTATGAATTCATCAAAGGCTATTTAGTGCTAAGAAATTTTGAAAAATTAAAATAGATTTTATACGTTTTAGAGTTTCCCACTCAACCATCTCTTGAGCATCACCTCTTGTAGCCACCTTGGTACCACTAGCTAGGGAAGGATGTCATATATACAATCTCTTACAAAAATATGTCATTTGACCCATCTTAAGCCTTATGTATTAATTTTATTTCAAGGGTCATACATTTCACGCAAGATTTCCATTTTTCAACTTCCAATAGTCATTAAAAATCTCTCTTGAATAAGTATTTATTGGTAAAAGTTTTTTCATCATGTTTTTTGTGTTAGAAGTTGGTTCTTGAATCTAGAAATTACTATAGGATAATTTAGTGGTCATAGCTTTTGCATATGGAATTGATTTTGTTATTTTGAAAGGGCATTAGAGAGAAATTGTAGTGTAATACATAATGGATCATGTATATTTTTAGTTTGGTAAGAAGAGAGATTATTTTAATTTCTTAAGAACTTGTAGGAGCTTCATATTTGACGTGTGATTGCATGATCATTCAGATGATTAAATTTGGGCACAAACTTATGGGAGTGCATTGTTTTATGAGACCAACATTATGGTATAAATTTTTTTGAGATTATTTACTTTTTGATATAGGTTTTTAGATTATGGATATTAATAATAGGTACAAAGGTTGTCTTCTAGTTTGAGGACATGGTTTCATATACATCTAATACTAGGAGTCTCAATTTAGTGGGAGTTGAGTACATGTGCACTTTTGATTATGATTATGGTTTCATAAATATCTTGGTACATTTGAGCACTAGAATGACATGATAATGTATTTTATTAGTTGGTGGTGGTGTGGCTTAGTTTTATGAGGTTTTTCTTATCTCTCAAATTCTTGTTTGGTTTCTTATCTATGATTATTCATCTATGGAATTTTTTGGAAAATCGAATATTTGGTTTATTTGATGTTTGAGTATTGAGGTCTGCATGGTTATTTTTTTCATATCTTAGTTCATAGGTTACTAATGTGATGACATGTTTGCATTTTTCATCATTAGGTATCTACTATTTATACAATTTTTGAGAATGTGAAACTCATTTATTATAGTGGGATGAATCAAATGAGGATTGTTTATATCCACAATATTGATTTAGCGTTGGAGCATACTTTGTTAGTTGACCTCATCTATGTTTGTGCAATAGTATGTTGTATTGGGAAAAGAGAATGGATTATTATAGTTCTTGTATGATCAATTTTTGGGACTGGTAACATGTTTATCATTATTTCATAGATGGATTGGATACATGGTTTAGTGTGATTTTTTAGCAATGATGGTTTATTTGCTTGGTTTGAATATAATAATTCTACTTTGGCATTATTTGTATTATAGTTGAGTGTGAGTGGATGATGATGATCTTTAGATTAGGAGATATTTTTCATGATACTATAGAAAACTTATCTCAAGGTTTAGTGGTAACTTTAGTAATGATGTGTATTGATCACCTAATGATGAATAATCTTCCAGAGTTGTAGGGTGTCATAAACAATCTCTTGGATTATGATTATTATGTAGTATGAGTTTATTGACATCTTGAGCTTTTATTGGGAGATGGTTACCTTCATAAGATTTGAGATGATGATCCTTGGTTTATATTATTTTTGGTATTGTATCTATGAACCCTCAATCTGCATTACTTCAAACAATGACCACCATTATCTTAGTTAGTCAGTTCAAAACAAGCAAACCTGAGATTCCATATAAAATTCATTTGAACACAAGAATAATGGAAACAAAGCATGAAAGAAAACTAAACACAATGAAACATTATTCAAATGACCAAACTAGCATCTTATAGGGGGATTGGTGCTATTTTGATGTGGAAAATATCCCTTTTCCAACCCCTCTTGATAAACTAAATGATGAAAACTGCTTTGAAGATGCTAAATGATATGATAAACAAGATGCAAATGCTTGAAATTGTGTATCAAGTTGTGAAGTTGTGGAGGATTGATACAATAGAGAAGCTCTCTATTTATTGTCAAGACGGATAAAATAATTTCAAACATGGAGGATGTGGGACTAAAAACCAACCAATGGTAAGATGCCACTTGTCCAAATGTGAGAGGTTGAGGAATGAGCACATTTTGGTCAATGTGCCAAAGAGGGGAAGATTTGAAATTTGAATTTGGTGAAAAGATGAATTAAATGTTGAGTTTGACTTGTGCAAGAGACATGTAAGAGACATGTAAAAGCTCTTAAATGCTTTGTTGGAAGGGACAAGTCAAATTGGGGGGAAATTCAAACTTGGAGAATATTCTCTTTTTATGCCATGTTGAGAGAAAATGAAGAAATTAATAAATCAATAAATTGATTTATTTGTGCAAGTGGGAAAAGCTAGAGGATGTGATGGGTGATTAGGATTAGCATTAATCATGGATTTGATTAATTAAGATGATGTTAGGTGATTTTGAATTTTGACTTAGATGCTTGGATTTATTTAAATCAAAAGGGAGGAAATTGATGCATTATCCATTTAATTAAATACATTTGATTTAATTAAATGAAGAGACCTTAGGAGATCAATCAAATAAACTAAATTTATTTAATTGATGGGTGAATATGATTTAATTAAATATGCATGATGTCAATTTCATGTGTCTACATTTTTCCCCTCTTTGAAGCAATGTACTTGCTACGTTGGTTCAAAGAATAAACTTACCGCGATCAAAATTCAAAAAATTTCTAATTTTTTTGGATGCCCCAGTGGAAAGAACACTAGTACATTTCCCCCTCGAGAGATCGAGCGAAAAGATTCGATTTGAGGGTCGATCTCACGATAAAGAGGTTCAAGATAGAAATATGGATGGTTATGATGATGATGCAAATGAGATGGTTTTAAGATGCTTAGAATAACCGATCTATATTATTCTAAACAACTTAAATGATGATATAATGCATGTGAGATGGATGAGATGGATGATGTGATATGCTATGATTATGAGATTTATGTATGCTAATGATTTTTGGATGCAAGATGGATGCAAGATGGGTGCATCGGTGATGTTATGTTAGTGCGGAGAGAAGAAATAAGAAATGAGATGATGACATGAGGATCCAACAAGTCCATGATCTGACGAGACTTTATTATGATGATGATGATAGATGATGATGATTTGCTTATCAAGGATTGGGATTTAAAAGGGCTACTTACCTTGATGCATAACCACACATAGGCACAATGCATCAAGGTATAAAGAACAGGATGGCATTGTACCTACTACGATGGACTTTAACTCAACAAACAAATAGGAGTATTCTTGTTCACACTTGACATACAGAAACCTTGCTAGAATGTACCTAACAAAGCAAGTATTCACCAAGCTATATTACAAGAACATCCAACAAGCACAACAGACAAAATGATTGATGCCCCATTCCTTTCTCTCTGAATCTCTTTGAGTATACATCATCGAGAGGTCATTAGAATGAGCACAATAAGATAAATCAAAAGAAAAGATCAAGTACACAAACAAGCCAATGTTCTTCATACCTTCAACCAAAGGGATGTGTTTTGATAGGATAAGAATCCAAAGTGATATCCAAAATGATGCCCATTGTCGGAACGATATATCCTAGGACATGCATTGTATAGGATGATGATGGTTTGATAAGTTGATTGATAGGTTGTTGATATAAGGTTGGTGACATGTTTGAAAATGATCAAGAGTTTGATTTTACGTTTAATGGTTTGTTGCTTTGATTTTGATTTTGTGTTTGAAGTTTTCTTTTGTTGATTATTGTGATTGTTTTTGTTTATGTTGCCAAAGGATGAAGGTGATGATCAGTTTATTATGGATGATTGATTATTTGAAGTGAAAGTGTGATGAGAGATGGATTTTTTCAAATATTTGGATGTTTTTGACGTTTTGGAATGTTTGAGGGATGATTTTTGATTTTTTTTTTCAAATGTTTTGGGGTTTTATGAGATGTGATTTTGGATGTTTTTGGATTTTCTTGGTTTTTTTAATGTTTTTGGTTTGATGTTTTATGAATGTTTTTCGATTTTGATATTTTTTAAATGTTTTGGATTTTGATGTCTGAGGGCTGATCAAAGATTAGCCTTCCTATGTTTAAGCTCAAAGACGACATAGTTCGGATTCCATGTTTTTGAGTTTTTTGTTTTATGGATATTTTTTGGATTTTGATATGTTTTGGATGTTTTTTGGATTTTGCATGATTTTGATGATTTGGATATGGATATGTGTGATGATATCAGTGCTCTTTTTGGGATTTTGTTGAAGACCAAGCTAAGGTTGACTAATAGAATTGATGGATTGATGATGATGATAACATTGTTGAGGATACACAACAATGCAAGGATTTGATTGATCAGTTGATGTGATAACATTGTTGAGGATGCACAACAATGCGGATTGATTGATCAAGATTGATGATGATAACATTGTGATGATGCACAACAATGCAAGGATAGTGTTAAGCAACACAAGGATTGGGAAAGATATCCCTAAGATGATGATGGGTTGATTGGGGTCAATTGATTAGGATTTTGAAGCTTGATTTGGAACAAAAAAAATTTGAATGATATGATTTGACGTTGACATGCAAATTAGATGCAACTGATATCGATGTTCGATTTGAAGATAACACTTGATAAGGAACATCTTCTTGTCAAAATATGCCATGGGCTAGTGATTTGAATTTTGGATCACAAATGCTTTGGCCAATTTTATTACACGTTTTCCAATGCTAGGATCGCCACATAAGTTGGAGGATATAGATCAAGATTTATTCCTGAAGCAAGATGTAAATATCTACTCCCAGTGTCTAGCAATGTATGGAATGCGATGGGTGGATGCTCGGATAAGTGTATGGATGGATTGATATGGAAAGAATGCAAAGGATTCCAAGGATAATCTTACAATAAGATACAATGTTTAGATAAAGAATGCTCATTTGGATAATGCTTCATGGCTCAAATAATGCTACATAGGATAGGATCAATGAAAATGTCCCATGTCTAGATGTTTACCATAAGCAAGCATAAAGTGTGCACCAAACTTTTTCAAGATCAAGATAACTCAGACTATGGATGCAGATGGATGAAAATGGATTTATTATGGATAAGATGGATGGAATGTTGGGCTTATTATTGATGGGATGAGATGCTTTCTCCTAAACTAGCACACGTAGATGCTAGATTCTACGCATGACTCCTGTTTTCCAGGTTTTCATCATGGTACCTTCCTAAAGTGCCAACCATGCGGTTTTCACTAGAGGAAAATTTTTCTCTTTACTGTTTTCAATCATTTTTTTGATTTTTTTTGATTTTCATATTTTTTGATTTTATGGATTTTTTTGACTTTTTTTTTTGGATTTTCATTTTGATTTTTAGGTTTTTGAAAGATTTTAAGCTCATGTTGAACCACAAGGTGATTTCAATGTAAATGCTTCTATCATGATGTGCCGCCGATATCTTGCTTGAAAGAAGTTGTTTTCCAAGATCATGCATTTGAATGTAACTTTTGATTCTGATCTACTTTGGTGATACCAGAGTTAACTTTGTCTTTGTGTGCACATCATTGATAGAGTGCCTACGAATCCATACGATGAAGGGTTGTTGCCTAATTCATGGTCAATGTATAGACTAGATATCATGCGTGGAGGCATGGATGGTATGTTTAGGAATAAAATATGGATTGGTTGATAGCTTGGAATTGACTCTCCAAACTTGGGAAGATGAGCAATGATGGGTGGATACCAAAGTGTGCATAGAATTAGGACCAATTGCTTGATACACTTTGTACATCACTTGAGAAGCCTATTCCTGCCTTTGTGGGCATCTTTGATGGATACTTTTCCATTTTTTATTTTTCCCCATTGTTTCTTTGACTGATGGAGTTTGATAGGGATAATCTTTCTTTGTATTTTTTTGTATCCATATGTATTTGATTTGTCCATTATGCTTCTCAACTTCTTTTGCTTTGATGACATTCTTTGTGCATTGATTCAAATCTCTCTTTTGATGTTGGTCCCAATTCATGGATGGGATGGTGGGTGGATGAAGATTCATGACATGGTTGGTTGTAGTATTTGCATCGATTTCATCATAAGGATTCTTCGTGCTCCTATGTTGAAATTTGCACTAGATAAAGTTGCCTCCAATATTGAGGAAGTAGTACCTTCATGCTTTGATTCCACTTGTTCCGAGAGATCTTGTTTAGAATGCATTCACTAATAAATGACCACTGTAGATGATGTTATTTCATTTGGATGCTCTGCTAACTTTGGAATGTCATGTTCTATCTGACTTGTTTCCTTGAAATTGGATAATGTTGGATATCTTCATACATAATTTCCTTAGTACGAATTTGGGATATATCTGATCCTGATGTTGACAACTCATTTTGACTGTAGGAATCAATAACCTGCTCTTTTTGTGTAATAATGTTAGGAGTAAAGGAATCATGTTCTGAATGAAGATCATCTACGTTTCCATCCAAAGAAATCATCTCATGGGTAGATGGAGGGGTATGGCACTATATAGATATAATCATTATCTATGACATCCTGTATAGATAGGGAGTGTCCATTAAATCATTATAGTATCTTGGAGATACAAATTCTTGATCCTAAATAATTTTGGAATCACCTTTGACATGCTTTGGATCAAATTCTTGACATGGGTCAGTTTTAAAGGATGGATTTCTTATAAAAGGTTCTTGGATGTCATCATTAGGTATGGGAATTGGCTCAATATCCTCTTCATTTTTTAGTGGACTTGGATCAAATTTTGAGTTGAAGATTCCTTCAATATCTGCAACCATGAGGTCGAAGGATGTCAATATGTCTTGGAAAGGACCATTGCTAGACTTTGGTGAAATATGTTGATCATGCTTTGGAATGAATTCTTAGGATAGCACCTCTAACACATTAGGTGATATGAAATTTTCAACGCAGTCATGGTTTGGTCTCGATCATTATCCTCAATAGTTGTATCATTTTTTTTTTACGACATGCTTGTGTTTGTTAGGAAGCTTGAAAGCGACTTACTATTAACTTAGACTAGGTGCTTTTGGCGAGCTTGGTAAGATTTTAGTACATTCTTTGGGGGTTGAGATGTGATGGAATTGTGAGGTGGTGGTTGAGGATGATTGAGTGATGGTGATGGTTGGAATGACGAGGGTGATAGGTCATGGGAGGCTAATGTTTGATTGCATGAGGTCGACATTGTTGTTTGATTGGATACCATCATTTATTGATATCGGTATATTTGGAGGATTTGATACAATATGGTTAGGTTAATTGCTTGATGGATTTCTTGGATCGAGACGATTTTTTGGACAATGTTCTAATTTGGGATGATGTTGGTTTGGCGCTGATGGGATAGAAATTGAAATTGAGTGTTGGGAATCACATTGCCAGTTTAGGCAGCTTTAGTTGCATGGTGTTACATGACTTGGATTAATACATGAATTCGTTAACATATTTTTAGACTTTGAGCACTATTCCTATGATTTCCAAACATATCCATCCAAAGTTTATCAAAGTTTGGATAGAGATGTTCATGTTTGGTAAAGTTGTGCATTCATTTGGCATCACTGTTCATTTGAGCTCATGCATTGAGTGTTTTGATGAATTTGTACTTTGATTTAAATCTACCATTGAGAAAGGTGTTCCAATCTTTTGACTAGGCATACTCACATTTGTTGTACCATTGAGGTTTGTAGGAGATAATGATCCCATGTACGGATTGTATAAATGTGAGTTTTGATAATCAATCTGCATTGTAAGGCTTTGAAAGTTCAGTTGATTTGGATTACCCATGATGTATGGATCAAGTTTATATTCCATGTTCTTGTGTTGAGATCTAGTTTGAACCGTAAAATAAGGATCAATTTTTCAAGAATGTGGGAGGTGAACCTCTAATTCTTTGGATTGATCTAAACTCTAGGTACAAAAAAGAAATTCTATGATTTTAAGGATCAAAAGGATGGTGATGAGATATGAAAGATTGATGACTCGTGAATGATTGGAACTCTTAGGAAACCTTGAAGAGGATACTAAACTTTAGGACTTGGATTGATGTTTGATTTGATTTGGGATTGGTTTGATTTGGATAGTGAACTCATAAACTCTAAGAGGTTGGATGTTGTCCTAGAGTAAATTTGTCCACAAGATGCTAATTTGACTAAATGTGTAAAGAAGGATTCATCTAGATACATCTAACCAAACAAGATGATTTTGATTTGATCTGATTTTGGATTTTGGATTTTGGATAGTGAACTCATAAGCCATAAGATGTTGGATGTTATCAAAGGGTAGACTTGTTCACAAGGATCAATAATTTGACTAAACATGTGGAGAAGGATTCATCTACACACATCTAATCAAACAAAATGATTTTGATTTGGTTCAAATGATTTTCCCAAAGTTTAGAATGAGGGATTTTTTCAAGATTTCCAAGAATTGTTTGTGAGGTGATTTTGATTTTGATGTTTGGGAGATGGATGAAATTTTTGATTTTGATCCTAAGAGACTTAGAGAGACTTTTTTTACTAGACCAAGATATTGAAGAACATGCTTTTCTCTAAGAGTAGTTCAAACCAAAAGACCAATGTTTGCTCGAAAGATGATAAAAAGATAACCAAGGACATGTGTGGGGTTCAATTTGAGTTAATCTTGGTTAATGACACTTTTACCACAAATGCATAACATTTTAGTTTTTAAGCCCCGAATGTCTGTGTCTCAATTCCTTCTCATTTCACAAAGGTCCTTATGTCAAAATCAAGGTTTCAAGAGCATAGTTTCCTATTGTTGACTTTGTAATGAACAAATCGAGATATAGGTCTTAGTGTTTAGAAGCCCTCTAGGGATAAGAACCCCTAGGGACAAGCAATAACACATGGACTTTTCAAAGGTATTTTTTCTCTCAAAGGTTTAAAGTTACATTGATTTGTTTAATGTTTTGAAGGCATCGGTTTCACAGGGACCGAAACCACAAAGTTTACAAAATAAAAGAAAGTTGAAAAAGACAACACAGAACAAAAGAAATTTGTAAAAACAACAGTAATCGACCACAACCATCAAAAAGTCCAACGAAGGCCATAGAACCAAAAAAAACCAGCCAAAAATCTAGCAATAGCTAAATTTGTGTCTTTAAAAGATCAACAGTCTCAGCTTCCAACTTATTCATATCCTAAACCACCCTCTTTAAGATCTGAACCATCTGTGTGATAGGAGGCTCTTTCCTTTTAGTTGCTAGGTCCCTTTTAGAATTGCCAGTCTCAATCTTTCTTTCCTTTGCTTCCGTTAACAACCAAAACCTTGTGCATTTTTCTAGCTTACTTCGAGACATAGCGATAATAATGGCATTATTGCTATTGTTTTATGGTTTTGTTCCTATGATTTTCAGTTATTTTAATTTTAACCATTTCCTCTTCCAGGAGACTTGTACTTGTCCTCATTGTCCTCCTTTCTTACTAGTTTTGTTCTTTTTCTGTTTTCCTTCTTCATTGCTGAGAGCGGCCAGCTTCAGCTCCAGCTCCTTCGATTTGCTATACAGAGCCCTGTTTCTTTGATTGAGCTCATTAATTTCTTAGTAGGCCCATTTCAAGACCTTAAATATGTCACTAATACCATTTCTAGCAGAGGACAAAATGTCACCAGACTAAACCCGGTCTAAAATGAGATTAACATCACCTGAGTTGGGGGAGCTAGTAAATCTAGTACCTTCAAATCTGAAAGAGGCAGGAGGGAAGGGCACAAAATTTCTTCTAGCTTCAAGGTTCTCGGCTTTTTCTTCCAAGGAGTCTATAGAGTAGGAGACCAGCTTGTGGGTAGGGGAGCCCTTAAGAACATGATCCTTTAAGGGGGAATAGCAGTCGGGGAAGGTCTTAGGGTTATCTTTAGCAAGCTGGGGTTTTTTTAGACTGGGTTTTCTTACTAGACATCTCAGAGGACGGGTGGGTTTCAACAATTCTCTCCTAGTTTGGCTAAATCTCCAAACCCTCACTATCAATATCATAGTCCTCAAACTCCATAGAGGCAACAGGGTTAGATAAATCTGGCATGCTTTGATAGTGTTCATAAATTAACCTAATAAGACCAAGATGAAGAATAGGGTATCTCTTGGGATTTTTCCTATGGTCCTCCAGGCTATTAGTCAACGAAGATAATAGGTAGTGAGGCATAGAAATTTGTACCTTATGGTGGAAGTGGTTAAGAATGGAAAAATGGTGCCCATACACTCTAGTAAATCTCTCGTCCAGTGTGATATACTCCATTATTACATGAAGTACCTTTCTCCACAATGCCTTGATAGTGTCAATTTCGAAATAGTTGTTAGAGATTTTAACCAGTTTCAATTTCTCCTTGTCCTTCTTTAGAAATTTGATGACCGATTCTATCGCGATAAAACTTCACTCCCTTGGTGGCATACTAGTAATCTCCCCTATAATTTTCTCATCCAGCTTCACCTTCCTACCAAAGAGAATGATTTTGGCATTGTTCCAGTTCTTCTTGAAGTAGTCCGTGGCCACAAAATCAAGCCCATGAAGTTTTTCCAGATATGGAACCAGGCCACCTCTAACAATCTACTCCCAAACCTTGTCATTCCTAGTGTGCACCTCATAACTATTAGGATCAACTCTTTTCCTGTCGCCCCCATTTTTGTTTGCTCCTTACTATCAACTCTACCAGTGTTGAGAACCTATTGTAGAATTATAAAGTTGTTCCAATGTACCCACAAAGCATGCCGCTTTTCCTTCCCTTATAAGTAACATGATGCGGCCCCATAAAATCTCTTGATTTTGATGTACCCAGCCCCTTTCTCTTTAATCATTAAATATGGTTCCCTCTTTTCCATGCATAACATCATAATCTAGTAAGGCCTTGACTTCAATTCTCAAGTCCCTACAATTATGCCACGTGTTCAATCCTTGCTTCCTAACCCCTTCATTTGCAAAGAAATCTGCCACGATGTTAGCTTCCCGTTGGACATGTGAAACTTTAACTTTTTCAATTTTTTCTAGAATAGACTTAGCTTCATCTATCCAATTCTTTATCGTCCAAGAGGGTGGGGTCCTCCCTAAAATAAAATCAATTATATTTTTAGAATCTCCTTCAAGCCATAAGTTTTTTATATTCAAATTATGAGCAAGCTTTAAAACTTGAAAGGCTCCTATAGCCTCCGCCACATGGTTGGTTTGGTGACCTAGGGATATGGCCACAGCTACCATAAAGTTACCATTAGGATCCCTTAGCATGCCTCCACTTCCTGCCATACCTGGGTTTCCCTTTGCTACACCATCAAAATTGGCTTTATGCCAGTCGTTTGGTGGAAAGGTCCAGCAAACACCCTCCCTACTTTTCTTAGCTGGCTTGGAAGCAGATGAAATATCCACTTTAATGTTCCAATATTTTTCTATCCTTAAATCATAGGGAGTGCACAACACATCTTCCAAGTTAAGATATTTTTGAGGAATCACATTAAAATTTTCCTTTATAAGCCTGAAAGTTTTCTCAAAGACATTATTCTTCGACATCTCCTTGTCCCTAAAAAGTCTATTTTTACGTTCTTTCCACACTCCCCAAGCCACAAAAGGGAATAAGAAATCCCATAACCTTTGAATGTAGGGATTTTGAGTAGGGGTTTTCCAATGTAAAAATAACGCTTCAATGGTCTAGGGGAACACCCAAGATATATTCCAGATAGCTAATAATTTTCCCCAGATTAAGGAAACAAACAGATAGTGGAGAAACAAGTGATTGGCTGACTTTGCCTCACTCTTGCAGAGGTAGCATCTGTTGGAGATTTGAAATCTCCATTTACAATGATTGTCCATTGTGAGGACCTTATTTTGAAGCATTATCCAAAAGAAGATATTGAATTTTGGAGTCAAGTGTTTAATCTAGGCTTTAGACTAGAAGGGAGAAGGGGCTTGAGAGAAGGACAGCAAAGACACAGCTGAAGAGACAGAGTAGTTACCCGAAGGGTTATCCATCCAGACAAGAGTGTCATCCAGTTGATTCTATCCCAAGCTGACAACCTTTAAGGAGGATTGAAACTGAGCCAATTCCTGACTAGTCATGCATAAGTTTACCTAGTCTCCTTCATACCAGTAGTCTTTGAAAAGTTCCCCAAAAGTAGCTTTACATTGCTCTACCCATCTATTAAATCTTTCAATTTTAATAAGGGGTTCCTTAAAGATCCATTTATCCTCCCAAAATCTAGCTTGATTACCACTTTTGATGTGCCATCCTATCCCTAATTCCAAAAATTTTCTACCAGAAATCATGTCATTCCAGCAAGCTGAACCATGTGGGAGGATAGGAGAATCTAGCAGATCTTTGAGGGACATTCGGTCAACCATATATTTACTTCTTAAATTGTCTTTTCATTCTCTGCCAAACGAGAAAGATATCCATATTTTTTTTGGCAAGAAGAGTCTTATTAATAGTTCTTATTTTTCTAAGACCTAAACCCCCTAGGGTTCTTGGTCTGCAAACCAAATCCCACCCTATAAGAGGCATTCTCTTTCTTTCCTCCACTCCAGACCAAAGGAATCTTTTCTGGATCTTTTCAATGGCCTCTGCATATTTAGCAGGGATTTTGAAGAGGCTTAGAGCATAAATTATGATGTTCTAAAGAGAAGCTTTAAGAAGCTGAAGTTTCCCAGCTTGGCTCAAAAGAGCTCCTTTCCAACCTACCAACTTCTTTCTAAACCTACCAACCAAAGAGCACCTAAAGGAATTTGGGGGTTTAAGGTATAACGAAAGTCCAAGATAAGAAGAAGGTAAGGATTCTAGCAATCTTGACTTGTCTATGCTCAGGGGTATTGAAGAAAAAGATAGAACTCTTCTATCTATTGACCTTGTTCCCAGTCGCCTGCTCATACACAACCAGAGTTTTTTTCAAAATCTTTTCCTTGTTCACAGAAGATCTTCCCATCAACATTGTGTCATCAACAAACTATTGGTGAGAACAAATCATATTCATAGAAGAAGGGCTAAGACCAATAAGAGACCTTTATTCGATCAATCTCTTAAGATTCCTTCCCAGACTTTTAGCCATTATAGTAAAAAGAATAGGTGAAATAGGGGCCCCCTATCTTAATCCTCTTGAATTTTGGAAGAATCTAGAAGGAGATCCATTCACAATGATAAATGTGGAGCCTGTGGTCACCAATTGATTCACCAGATAAATGACTCTGCTACTGAAACCAAACCCCCTTAGAATTTTGAATAAGAACTCCCACTCAACACGATCATACGCTTTGGAAATGTCTAACTTAAGAAGAAACCCTTCAGTTTTAGATTCCACAAGTGAGTGAATATTCTCATGGACCGTGACTATAGAATCTAGGATTTTCCTTCCAAGAACAAAACCATTCTACTGAGGGGAAATCAACGAAGGAAGGATAGAAAGGATCCTTGAAGTCAGCACCTTAGATATGATTTTATAGAGAGAATTGAAAAGACTAATGGGTCTAAATGCCTCAAACTCCATTGCCTCTGGTCTCTTAAGGATCCTTTTGGAACCAAAGAATTCCTTAACAACATGCACAACATCATTTTCCACAACATCCCAAAACCATTGAAAAAAGAACATAGGAAATCCGTCAAGCCCATGGTCCTTGTTTCCTTCAAAAGAAAAGACAGCTTTCCTGATTTCCTCCATAGAGGGAATGGCTGCTAGCTTTTCATTTTCCTCCCTTCCCACAACCTTGCGGATGGCCTCTAATAAAAAGTATTGATCATTTTAATTGATTTCCCCATTCACCGAAAGAAATTTATTAGAGAAGAGGACAGTTTGATTTTTGATGTCTTCCTCTTCCTCAAATCTAGTACCATTAACTTCTATGGAAGTGATTATATTGGCAGCCCTGTGCTTAGAAGCAGAAAAATGGAAGTACCTAGTATTTCTGTCTCCAACAGAGAGCCACAAAACCCTCGATCTCTGCCTCCAAAACTCCTCTTTTGCTATTATATCATGTAGTTTCACTAGCAACTCATTTTCTCTATCCTTATTATCTTCAATGTATCCTTCCTTCTGTATTTTGTCCTGGATCTCCACAAGCTTCATTTGAAGATTAGATTTCATGCCAAAAATGTTTCCAAAAGATTCTTTTTTCCATTTTCTTAAATTGTGTTTGACTTCTCTCATTGTTTTAGCTATTCTAAACATAGTAGTTCCTAGAACATTCATATTCCACCATTTCCTAATTTCATCAAAGATAAGGGGATGGGACAACCACATTCTTTCAAATCTAAAGGATGCATTTTTCTTCACCTTTATAGGGTCTTCCACAAACCTTATGGGAAAGTGATCCGACCCAGCTCTGGAAAGAGCTTTAAGAGAATAAAAATAGCTTAAAAGCCACTTATGAGAAATTAAAGTTCTATCTAACCTAACTTGAATTAGTTCCTTAACAGTTCTTCTATTCGACTAGGTATACTAAGCCCCTTGCAAGTCCATATCGATTGACTCCTTATTATTGATGAAGTCGAAAAGATCAGACTTACTCTCCTAGTCACCTGAGAACCTCCAAATTTCTCCTCATTCAAAAGCGTAGTGTTAAAGTTTCCCATAAATTTGTCTCAATGTTTTGGATCCAAGCACTGTGTTTTCAAACTGATTCACAAGCAATATAACATCCTAGCTCAATTGGTACATTTTTCTTGGTGGGCTTTCCTCATGCCCTTCATATTAGAAGAGATGATTTTACATGCAACCAAGGAAAAATATAAAGGTATGTTAAGAATAAAGTCTTAACCTCTATATTTTAACCAAGATCAGACATGGCAAGTAACTTCTTGGAATCTAAGTTCCAATGCACGACTTTGATAAACTCATTGGATGGACTAGTTGGTTGCTACAAACAAGGCTCTTAATGACAACAAACCATGAACATTGGAACCAACACTCACCCACTTGGCCACTTAAGGCTCTTCAACCGTTCTCATTCCACTTAAGGCATGGGATTAGGTGTAGTTTGTTGTTGGCACAGATTGGTGCTAATTTCTCATGATTTCACACCCTTTGATATAGCCCACCAATAAATGTGCTTGTAAGAACTTACCTATCAGTTTCCTATTGCAAGGTGTTTCTCATAGTAACCCCTCTCTTAAAGGTGACTCAAAACAATAAAATGCATTTTGAGTGTTTCTCTTGCACCCCAAGTCACACGAAGCGCAAGGGGAGAGGATATGCAGTCAAAATGCACCAAAGAAAAAATCACACAAATCAAGCACTTGTTCATTTTAAGCTCATATAAAGATGAATTCTTTTTAAGCACCAAAAATCAAGTGTGAAGTTGCTTGTTCATTTTTAGATCAAATCGGAAAGCTAGTAAGTGTCTAAGTTCAATTTTAAGCCTTTGTTGCAAAAATTGAGATGTTTTTGTAATGTTCTTTTTAGAGACAAAAAAAGACATGAGTTAGCCTAAAAAAGAAAAATGAAAGCATAAAATAGAGGCTCTAAGCATTAAAAAATTATTTTTCAACTTCAACTTTGATGCTTAATTTCCTTCAACTTCAATTTGCTTGACTTTGCTTGATTCCAATGTGAGAGCAAAACCGCCGTTGTCTCCTAATGCCAACTTGTGAGGAAGTAATTAGCTTGGTGTGTTGTATGTGTGATTGCAGGGATTTTTCCAGATAATGCATAGAAAGGGATGGGTCATA
>VDFB02268896.1:0-88547 GCA_007258455.2 Sequoia sempervirens | reverse complement strand
CTTCTCTCAAGCCCCTCCTCCCTTCTAGTCTAAAGCCTAGATTAAACACTTAACTCCAAAAGTCAATATCTTCTTTTGGATAATGCTTCAGAATAAGGTCCTCACAATGGACAATCATTGTAAATGGAGATTTCAAATCCCCAACAGATGCTACCTCTGCAAGAGTGAGGCAAAGTCAGCCAATCACTTGTTTCTCCACTATCTGTTTGTTTCCTTAATCTGGGGAAAATTATTAGCTATCTGGAATATATCTTGGGTGTTCCCCTAGACCATTGAAGCGTTATTTTTACATTGGAAAACCCCTACTCAAAATCCCTACATTCAAAGGTTATGGGATTTCTTATTCCCTTTTGTGGCTTGGGGAGTGTGGAAAGAACGTAAAAATAGACTTTTTAGGGACAAGGAGATGTCGAAGAATAATGTCTTTGAGAAAACTTTCAGGCTTATAAAGGAAAATTTTAATGTGATTCCTCAAAAATATCTTAACTTGGAAGATGTGTTGTGCACTCCCTATGATTTAAGGATAGAAAAATATTGGAACATTAAAGTGGATATTTCATCTGCTTCCAAGCCAGCTAAGAAAAGTAGGGAGGGTGTTTGCTGGACCTTTCCACCAAACGACTGGCATAAAGCCAATTTTGATGGTGAGCAAAGGGAAACCCGGGTATGGCAGGAAGTGGAGGCATGCTAAGGGATCCTAATGGTAACTTTATGGTAGTTGTGGCCATATCCCTAGGTCACCAAACCAACCATGTGGCGGAGGCTATAGGAGCCTTTCAAGTTTTAAAGCTTGCTCATAATTTGAATATAAAAAACTTATGGCTTGAAGGAGATTCTAAAAATATAATTGATTTTATTTTAGGGAGGACCCCACCCTCTTGGACGATAAAGAATTGGATAGATGAAGCTAAGTCTATTCTAGAAAAAATTGAAAAAGTTAAAGTTTCACATGTCCAACGGGAAGCTAACATCGTGGCAGATTTCTTTGCAAATGAAGGGGTTAGGAAGCAAGGATTGAACACATGGCATAATTGTAGGGACTTGAGAATTGAAGTCAAGGCCTTACTAGATTATGATGTTACGCATGGAAAAGAGGGAACCATATTTAATTATTAAAGAGAAAGGGGCTGGGTACATCAAAATCAAGAGATTTTATGGGGCCGCATCATGTTACTTATAAGGGAAGGAAAAGCGGCATGCTTTGTGGGTACATTGGAACAACTGCATAATTCTACAATAGGTTCTCAACACTAGTAGAGTCAACAGTAAGGAGCAAACAAAAATGGGGGTGACAGGAAAAGAGTTGAGCCTAATAGCTATGAGGTGCACAGTAGGAATGACCAGGTTTGGGAGTAGATTGTTTGAGGTGGCCTGGTTCCATATCTGGAAAAACTTCATGGGCTTGATTCTGTGGCCACGGACTACTTCAAGAAGAACTGGAACAATGCCAAAATCATTCTCTTTGGTAGGAAGGTGAAGTTGGATGAGAAAATTATAGGGGAGATTACTACTATGCCACCAAGGGAGTGAAGTTTTATCGCGATAGAATCGGTCATCAAATTTCTAAAGAAGGACAAGGAGAAATTGAAACTGGTTAAAATCTCTAACAACTATTTCAAAATTGACACTATCAAGGCATTGTGGAGAAAGTTACTTCATGTAATAATGGAGTATATCACACTGGACGAGAGATTTACTAGAGTGTATGGGCACCATTTTTCCATTCTTAACCACTTCTGCCATAAGGTACAAATTTCTATGCCTCACTACCTATTATCTTCGTTGACTAATAGCCTGGAGGACCATAGGAAAAATCCCAAGAGATACCCTATTCTTCATCTTGGTCTTATTAGGTTAATTTATGAACACTATCAAAGCATGCCAGATTTATCTAACCCTGTTGCCTCTATGGAGTTTGAGGACTATGATATTGATAGTGAGGGTTTGGAGATTTAGCCAAACCAAGAGAGAATTGTTGAAACCCACCCGTCCTCTGAGATGTCTGGTAAGAAAACCTAGTCTAAAAAACCCCAGCTTGCTAAAGATAACCCTAAGACCTTCCCCGACTGCTCTGCCCCCTTAAAGAATCATTTTCTTAAGGGATCCCCTACCCACAAGCTGGTCTCCTACTCTGCAGACTCCTTGGAAGACAAAGCCGAGAACCTTGAAGCTAGAAGAAATTTTGTGCCCTTCCCTCCTGCCTCTTTCAGATTTGAAGGTACTAGATTTACTAGCTCCCCCAACTCGGGTGATGTTAATCTCATTTTAGACCGGGTTTAGTCTGGTGACATTTTGTCCTCTGCTAGAAATGGTATTAGTGACATATTTAAGGTCTTGAAATGGGCCTACTAAGAAATTAATGAGCTCAATCAAAGAAATAGGGCTCTGTATAGCAAATCAAAGGAGCTGGAACTGAAGCTGGCTGCTCTCAGTAATGAAGAAGGGAAACAAAATAAGAACAAAACTGGTAAGAAAGGAGTTGAAAATGAGGACAAGTACAAGTCTCTGGAATAGGAAATGGTTAAAATTAAAAATAACTTGAAAACTATTGTGGAACAAAACCATAAAATGGCTAGGCTCAATGCCATTATTATCAACACTATGTCTGAAAAGCTAGAAAAAATGCAACAGGGTTCACTGGTTGTTGACTTGGAAGTGAAAAAGGAAAGCAAGATTGAGGACCAAGGTATTTCTAAAAGGACCCAGGCCAACCTCAAAAGGAAAGAGCCTCCCACTATATAGAAGGTTCATATCTTAAAGAGGGGGGTTCAGGATATGAATGAGTTGGAAGCTGAGACTGCTGATCTTTTAAAGACACAAATTTACCTGTTGCTGGCTTTTTGGCTAGTTTTTTGGTTCTATGGCCTTCACTGGCCTTTTTGATGGTTGTGGTCATTTAATGTTGTTTTTTTACAGCCTTTCTGTCTGTGTTGTCTTTTCTAACTTTCTCTTTATTTTGTAAAGTTTGTGGTTTCGGGTCCTTGTAAAACCCATTTTTTCCTCTTTCAAAAACATTAAACAAATCATCAAAACTTTAAACTCTTTGAGAGGAAAAAATACCTTAGAAAATTCCATGTGTTACTGCTTGTCCCTATGGGTTCTTATCCCTAGAGTGCTTCTAAACACTAAGAACTATATCTCAATTTTTTTATTGCAAATTCAACAATTGGAAACTATGCTCTTGATACCTTGATTTTCACATAAGGGACCTTGTGAAATGAGAAGGAATTGAGACATAAACATTCAGTTTGAAAACTAAACAAGAAGTACGTTTGTGGTAAAAGCAAGTCATTAACCAAGATTAACTCAAATTGAACCCCACACATGTGCTTGTTTATCTTTTCATCATCTTTCAAGCAAACATTGGTCTTTTGGTTAGAACTACTCTTAGAGAAAAGAATGTTCTTCAATATCTTGGTCTAGTAAAAAAAGTCTCTCTAAGTCTCTTAGGATCAAAATCAAAAATTTCATCCATCTCCCAAACATCAAAATCAAAATCACCTCACAAACAATTCTTGGAAATCTTGAAAAAATCCCTCATTCTAAACTTTGGGAAAATCATTTGAACCAAATCAAAATCATTTTGTTTGATTATATGTGTGTAGATGAATCCTTCTCCACATGTTTAGTCAAATTATTGATCCTTGTGAACAAGTCTACCCTTTGATAACATCCAACATCTTATGGCTTATGAGTTCACTATCCAAAATCCAAAATCCAAAATCAGATCAAATCAAAATCATCTTGTTTGGTTAGATGTATCTAGATGAATCCTTCTTTACACATTTAGTCAAATTAGCATCTTGTGGACAAATTTACTCTAGGACAACATCCAACCTCTTAGAGTTTATGAGTTCACTATCCAAATCAAACCAATCCCAAATCAAATCAAACATCAATCCAAGTCCTAAAGTTTAGTATCCTCTTCAAGGTTTCCTAAGAGTTCCAATCATTCACTAGTCATCAATCTTTCATATCTCATCACCATCCTTTTGATCCTTAAAATCATAGAATTTCTTTTTTGTACCTAGAGTTTAGATCAATCCAAAGAATTAGAGGTTCACCTCCCACATTCTTGAAAAATTGATCCTTATTTTACGGTTCAAACTAGATCTCAACACAAGAACATGGAATATAAACTTGATCCATACATCATGGGTAATCCAAATCAACTGAACTTTCAAAGCCTTACAATGCAGATTGATTATCAAAACTCACATTTATACAATACGTACATGAGTTCATTATCTCCTACAAACCTCAATGGTACAACAAATGTGAGTATGCCTAGTGAAAATATTGGAACACCTTTCTCGATGGTAGATTTAAATCCAAGTCCAAAACTAAAAATCTATCAAACAAACACCCAATGCATGAGCCTTCAAATGAACAAAATGCCAAATGTGAATGTACCAAGTACAACCTTACCAAACATAAACATCTTGAATCCAAACTTGGTAAAATTTGGGATGGATATGTTTGCAAATCATATGAATAGTGCTCAATGTCTAAACAAGATGTTAATGACTCCGTGTATTAATCCAAGTCAAGGTAACACCATGCAAATTCAAAGTTGCCTAAATCAAGGCAATGTGATTCCCAACATCAACAATGTTCAATTTCAACCTATCATGCCAAATATAAACATCATCCCAAATTAGAACATTGTCCAAAATCAATTGATCCAAGGCAATCCATCAAGCACCAATCAAATCATTGCATCAAATCCTCCAAATATACCATTGATATCGCAACAACATATGGTATCCAATCAAACAACAATTTCGATCCTCACAAATCAAAACACAGTCTCCCAAGGACCTATCACCTTGTTCATTCCAACCATCACTATCACTTCAATCATTCCAACCACCACTCTCACACCTATCACATCTCAACCCATCACTACCATGATCGCTCCAACCGTATCTCAACCACTTGTCATTGCATCCAACACAATTCTAAATCCACCACCACTACCACCTAAACCAAACGCAACAACCAATATAGTAGTGCACTAAAAGCTTACCAAGCCTGCCAAAAAGCACTCCAGTAGTACCAAGCTACTTAACAAGCTACTCAAGCTTCCAAACAAACACAAGCACAAACAAAAAAAATGATAACTATTGAGGACAATGATCAAGATTCGACCAATGACCATGTTGAAAATGTCTCTACATCACCTAATGTGTTAGAGGGCATATCTCAAGAATTCATTCCAAAGCATGATCAAAATATTTCACCAAAGTCTAGCAATGGTCCTTTCCAAGACATATGGACATCCTTCGACCTCATGGTTGCCGATATTGAAGGATTCTTCAACTCAAAATTTGATCCAAGTCCACTAAAAAATGAAGAGGATATTGAGCCAATTCCCATGCCTAATGAAAACATCCAAGAACCTTTTATAAGCAATCCATCCTTTGAAACTGACCCATGTCAAGAACTTGATCCAAAGCATGTTGAAAACAATTCTAAAATTATTCAAGATCAAGAATTTATATCTCCAAGATACTATAATGATTTAATGGAAACTCTCCTATCTATACAGGATGTCGCAGATAATGATCATATCCATATAGCACATACTCCTCCATATACCCATGAGATGATTTCTTTGGATGGAAACATAGATGATCTTCATTCAGAACATGATTCTTTTACTCCTGACATTATTACACAAAAGGAGTAGCTTATTGATTCCTATAGTCAAACTGAGTTGTCAAAATCAGGATAAGATATATACCAAATTCAGACTGAGGACATCATCTATGAACATATCCAACATTATCCACTCAAGGAAACAAGTCAGATAGAACATGACATTCCAAAGTTAGCAGAGCATCCAAATGAAATAACATCATCTACAGTGGTCATTTATTAGAGAATGCATTCTAAACAAGATCTCTCGGAACAAGTGGAATCAAAGCATGAAGGTACTACTTCCACAATATTGGAGGCAACTTTATCTAGTGCAAATTTCAACATAGGGAGCACAAAGAATCCTTATGATGAAATCGATGCAAATACTACAACCAACCATGTCATGAATCTTCATCCACCCACCATCCCATCCATGAATTGGGACCAACATCAAAAGAGAGATTTGAATCAATGCACAAAGAATGTCATCAAAGCAAAAGAAGTTGAGAAGCATAATGGACAAATCAAATACATATGGATACAAAAAAATACAAAGAAAGATTATCCCTATCAAACTCCATCAGTCAAAGAAACAATGGGGAAAAATAAAAAATGGAAAAGTATCCATCAAAGATGCCCACAAAGGCAGGAATAGGCTTCTCAAGTGATGTACAAAGTGTATCAAGCAATTGGTCCTAATTCTATGCACACTTTTGTATCCACCCATCATTGCTCATCTTCCCAAGTTTGGAGAGTCAAAGATTTCAAGCTGTCAACCAATCCATATTTTATTCCTAAACACAGTCCATCCACACCTCCACGCATGATATCTAGTTCTTACATTGACCATGTATTGGCAACAACCCTTCATCGTAAGGATTTAGAAGAAACTCTATTGTGATGTGCACACAAAGACAAAGTTAACTCTGGTATCACCAAACTAGATCAGGAATCTCAAAAGTTACATTCAAATGCACGTATCTTGGAAAAACAACTTCTTTAGGCAAGATATCGATAACAACATGGCCAGGAAGCATTTACATTGACATCACCCGGTGGTTCAACATGAGCTTAAAATCTTTCAGAAAAACCAAAAAAAAATGTGAAAATCCAAAAAACAAAGAAAATCCAAAACCAAAAAATTAAAAATAAAATCCAAAAAATAAAAAATGATTGAAAACGATGAGAAAAAAGATTTTTCCTCTAGTGAAAACCGCATGGGTGGCGCTTTGGGCAGGTACCATGATGAAAAACTGGAAAATAGGAGTCATGTGTAGAATCTAGCATCTACGTGTGCTAGTTCAGGTGAAAGCATCTCATCCCATCAATAATAAACACAACATTCCATCCATCTTATCCATAATAAATCCATTTTCATCCATCTGCATCCATAGTCCGAGTTATCTTGATCTTGAAAAAGTTTGGTGCACACTTTATGCTTGCTTGTAATTATATCTGCATGGGACATTTTCATTGATCCTATCCTATGTAGCATTATTTGAGCCATGAAGCATTATCCAAATGAGAATTATTTTTCTAAACATTGTATCTTATCGTAACATTATCCTTGGAATCCTTTGCATTCTTTCCATATCCATCCATCCATACACTTATCCAAGCATCCACCCATCACATTCCATACATTGCTAGACACTGGAGGCAGATATTTACATCTTAGCTTTAGGAAAAATCTTGATCTATATCCTCCAACTTATGTGGTGATCCTAGCATTGGAAAATGTGTAATAAAATTGGCCAAAGCATTTGTGATCCAAAATTCAAATCACTAGGCCATGGCATATTTTGACAAGAAGATGTTCCTTATCAAGTGTTATCTTCAAATCGAACATCGATATCAGTTGCATCTAATTTGCATGTCAACATCGCATCAAATCATTTGAACAACTTTTGTTCCACATCAAGCTTCAAAATCTAATCAATCGTCCCAATCAATATCTAATATGTTAATCAGTCTTATCATCATCAATCTTGATCAATCAATGCTTGCATTGTTGTGCATCCTAAACAATGTTATCATCATCAATCCTGATCAATCAAATCCTTGCATTGTTGTGTATCCTCAACAATGTTATCATCATCATCAATCCATCGATTCTATCATTCAACCTTAGCTTGGTCTTCAACAAAATCCCAAAAACTAGCGTCAATATCATCACACATATCCATATCCAAATCATTAAAATCATGTAAAATACAAAAAACATCAAAACATATCAAAATCCAAAAGCATCCATAAAAAAGCGTCAAAAACATGGAATTCGAACTATGTCATCTTTGTTAAGCATAGGAAGGCTAATCTTTGATCAGCCCTGAGACATCAAAATCAAAAGATTTAAGAAAATATCAAAATCAAAAACGTTAAGCCAAAACATTAAAAAACCAAGAAAATCCAAAAAATCCAAAATCGCATCTCAGCAAAACCCCAAAACATTTTGAAAAATCAAAATCAAAAATAGCCTCAAAACGATTCCAAAATGTCAAAAACATCTAAATGTTTGAAAAAATAAAAAATCCATCTTTCTCATCTCGCTTTCACTTGAAATAATCAATCATCCATAATAAACTGATCGTCACCCTCACCCTTTGGCAAAACAAACAGAAACAATCACAATAATCAACAAAAGCAAGCTTCATTTGTAAAATCAAAAGCAAACAACAAACCGTAAATGCAAAATAAAACTCTTGATCATTCGCAAACATGCCAATCAAACTTATATCAATAGCCTCTATCAATCAACTTATCAAACCATCATCATCCTATACAATTCATGTCCTAGGATATATCATTCCGACAATGGGCATCATTTTGGATATCACTTTGGATTCTTATCCTATCAAAACACATCCCTTTGGTTGAAGGTATGAAGAACATTGGCTTGTTTGTACATACTTGATCTTTTCTTTTGATTTATCTTATTGCGCTCATTCTAATGACCTCTCGATGATGTCTACTCAAAGCGATTTAGAGAGAAAGGAATGGGGCATTGATCATTTTGTGTGTTGTTCTTGTTGGATGTTCTTGTAATATAACCTGGCGAATACTTTCTTTTTTAGGTTCATCCTAGCAAGGTTTCTATATGTCAAGTGTGAACAAGAATACTCCTATCTATTTGTTGAGTTAAATTCCATCGCAGTAGGTACAACACCATCCTGGTTCTTTATACCTTGATGCATTGTGCCTATGTGTGTTATCAAACATAAGGTAAGTAGCCCTTTTAAAATCCCAATCCTTGATAAGCAAATCATCATCATCTATCATCATCATCATCATCTCTAATAAAGTATCATCAGATCATGGACTTGTTGGATCCTCATGTAATCATCTCATTTCTTCTTTCTTCTCTCCGCACTAACATAACATCACTGATGCACCCATCTTGCATCCATCTTGCATCCAAAAATCATTAGCATACATAAATCTCATAATCATAGCATATCACATCATCCATCTCATCCATCTCACATGCATTATATCATCATTTAAGTTGTTTAGAATAATATAGATTGGTTATTCTAAGCATCTTAAAACCATCTCATTTGCATCATCATCATAACCATCCATATTTCTATCTTGAACCTCTTTATCGCGAGATTGACCCTCAAATCGAATCTTTTCACTCGATCTCTCGAGGGGGAAATGTACTAGTGTTCTTTCCACTGGGGCGTCCAAAAAAATCAGAAATTTTTTGAATTTTGATCGCGGCAAGTTTATTCTTTGAACCAACGTAGCAAGTACATTGCTTCAAAGAGGGGAAAAATGTAGACACATGAAATTGACATCATGCATATTTAATTAAATCATATTCACCCATCAATTAAATAAATTTAGTTTATTTGATTGATCTCCTAAGGTCTCTTCATTTAATTAAATCAAATGTATTTAATTAAATGGATAGTGCATCAATTTCCTCCCTTTTGATTTAAATAAATCCAAGCATCTAAGTCAAAATTCAAAATCACCTAACATCATCTTAATTAATCAAATCCATGATTAATGCTAATCCTAATCACCCATCACATCCTCTAGCTTTTCCCACTTGCACAAATAAATCAATTTATTGATTTATTAATTTCTCATTTTCTCTCAACAAGGCATAAAAAGAGATATTCTCCAAGTTTGAATCCCAATTTCCCTTCCAACAAAGCATTTAAGAGGTTTTACATGTCTCTTACATGTCTCTTGCACAAGTCAAACTCAACATTTAATTCATCTTTTTCACCAAATTCAAATTTCAAATCTTCCCCTCTTTGGCACATTGACCAAAATGTGCTCATTCCTCAACCTCTCACATTTGGACAAGTGGCATCTTACCATTGGTTGGTTTTTAGTCCCACATCCTCCATGTTTGAAATTATTTTATCCGTCTTGACTATAAATAGAGAGCTTCTCTATTGTATCAATCCTCCACAACTTCACAACTTGATACACAATTTCAAGCATTTGCATCTTGTTTATCATATCATTTAGCATCTTCAAAGAAGTTTTCATCATTTAGCTTATCAAGAGGGGTTGGAAAAGGGCTTTTCCACATCAAAATAGTACCAATCCCCCTATAAGATGCTAGTTTGGTCATTTGAATAATGTTTCATTGTGTTTAGTTTTCTTTCATGCTTTGTTTCCATTATTCTTGTGTTCAAATGAATTTTATACGGAATCTCAGGTTTGCTTGTTTTGAACTAACTAACTAAGATAATGGTGGTCATTGTTTGAAGAAATGCAGATTGAGGGTTCATAGATACAATACCAAAAATAATATAAACCAAGGATCATCATCTCAAATCTTATGAAGGTAACCATCTCCTAATAAAAGCTCAAGATGTCAATAAACTCATACTACATAATAATTATAATCCAAGAGATTGTTTATGACACCCTACAACTCTGGAAGATTATTCATCATTAGGTGATGAATACACATCATTACTAAAGTTACCACTAAACCTTGAGATAAGTTTTCTATAGTATCATGAAAAATATCTCCTAATCTAAAGATCATCATCATCCACTCACACTCAACTATAATACAAATAATGCCAAAGTAGAATTATTATATTAAAACCAAGCAAATAAACCATCATTGCTAAAAAATCACACTAAACCATGTATTCAATCCATCTATGAAATAATGATAAACATGTTGCCAGTCCCAAAAATTGATCATACAAGAACTATAATAATCCATTCTCTTTTCCCAATACAACATACTATTGCACAAGCATAGATGAGGTCAACTAACAAAGTATGCTCCAACGCTAAATCAATATTGTGGATATAAACAATCCTCATCTGATTCATCCCACTATAATAAATGAGTTTCACATTCTCAAAAATTGTATAAATAGTAGATACCTAATGATGAAAAATGAAAACATGTCATCACATTAGTAACCTATGAACTAAGATATGAAAAAAATAACCGTGCAGACCTCAATACTCAAACATCGAATAAACCAAATATTTGATTTTCCAAAAAATTCCATAGATGAATAATCATAGATAAGAAACCAAACAAGAATTTGAGAGATAAGAAAAACCTCATAAAACTAAGCCACACCACCACCAACTAATAAAATACATTATCATGTCATTCTAGTGCTCAAATGTACCAAGATATTTATGAAACCATAATCATAATCAAAAGTGCACATGTACTCAACTCCCACTAAATTGAGACTCCTAGTATTAGATGTATATGAAACCATGTCCTCAAACCAGAAGACAACCTTTGTACCTATTATTAATGTCCATAATCTAAAAACCTATATCAAAAAGTAAATAATCTCAAAAAAATTTATACCATAATGTTGGTCTCATAAAACAATGCACTCCCATAAGTTTGTGCCCAAATTTAATCATCTGAATGATCATGCAATCACACGTCAAATATGAAGCTCCTACAAGTTCTTAAGAAATTAAAATAATCTCTCTTCTTACCAAACTAAAAATATACATGATCCATTATGTATTACACTACAATTTCTCTCTAATGCCCTTTCAAAATAACAAAATCAATTCCATATGCAAAAGCTATGACCACTAAATTATCCTATAGTAATTTCTAGATTCAAGAACCAACTTCTAACACAAAAAACATGATGAAAAAACTTTTACCAATAAATACTTATTCAAGAGAGATTTTTAATGACTATTGGAAGTTGAAAAATGGAAATCTTGCGTGAAATGTATGACCCTTGAAATAAAATTAATACATAAGGCTTAAGATGGGTCAAATGACATATTTTTGTAAGAGATTGTATATATGACATCCTTCCCTAGCTAGTGGTACCAAGGTGGCTACAAGAGGTGATGCTCAAGAGATGGTTGAGTGGGAAACTCTAAAACGTATAAAATCTATTTTAATTTTTCAAAATTTCTTAGCACTAAATAGCCTTTGATGAATTCATAAAATTATATTAATTTTTTTGTTTACCTAGACTAAATTTTCCATTTAGATGACTAGAGGTTCCCCACATGACTAGGGATAGTGATTGGGGAAAACCTAGCTTGTTGACCTTGACAACATCAACGATGGTTGATAGTTTCCCAATTGGGTCGACCAAACAATTCTATACACCAGCCCTACAATTGCTAGCATTGTTGCATCAATAGATCGTAAGGATCCTCCCTTTATATCAGAGTTACAACCCCTTTTACTCTAATCTTATGTTACTTTGTTGTTTATATTTAGAGTGCATAATTTAGATGATACAGGATCCAATTTTGTTTGAGTGCCACTATACTTTTACTCATTGGATTCTACGAGTAGATTAGTTTAAGTCTTAAATATGAATTGCTTCTTTTAAATTAAATGACTGAACTAAAGGAAAATATGGATATTGCTACTTATGGTTTAGAAAATAGAGCAAACACATGTCCCAATCATTTCATTAAAGGGAAACACAAGAGATCTCAATCTAAGATGTGCAAAAGAGAAAGAGATCTTATAATAGGGTTGTCCTAATGTTTGATTATAAAATAATGAGGGGTTCACCACCAAGCTAGGGCTTGGAAAGACAAATGAAATTCAATACCTAATGCTTAAACCTAATATGATGCAATAATTCACTAAATGACCTAGAAAAACATATTAAATAGAACAAATAATTGCAAGATGAAATGTGTGCAGCTAGAAACCTGAAGAAGACTTAATGAAGCTCTGAAATATTGAAAAAACTAAATTTAATGCTGATTGGGACTCATACGCCAGACTGAGTGATTTAGTCCCAGATTAGGATTTTTGGGTAGAAACTAAAATCTAGCAAAAGGGTGTCTAGAACTGCAAAAATCTAGAAAATGACCTATACCAGGACTCATATGCTAGAACCAACATATCAATCTAGTTAGGGTTTTTAGAACTTTAAAGTCTGAATCTTCTCCTCAATGTTTTTTTTTCCTTTCTAATTGATTTTTGGATCTGAGACCTTGATTTGCAACTTGTAGAAGTCTCCCAATGATCTCCAATGTGAGGTGACAACTTTCCCCAAACTTTCTCTTCAATGTGTCATAAATTAAACCTATAAATCACACACTAAAGAGAGGGAAAAAATGTTGTTTTGTTAGTAGAAAGGGGTTTGCCTTGGTCAAACCCCATTTTGGTAATAAAACCTTGAAATGAAATGAAATAAGAGTGGAGAATGATTAATGAACAAAATATAATGTTGCAACTCACCAAACCCTAGCAATAAGAGGCTGCAACCATGTATGAATTGGCTCCAATTGATGTGGATATTGACTCTTTCTTGAATGTGAGTGATCTTGAATTGAATGCTTTCTTGAATCATAAAACCCTACATCACAATTGTTAGCTCAAAACCAAACATGATGCATGAAGACTTTGACATGATGCTTGATGCTTTAATAATGCTCTAAAACACTTCATAATTAGGCCTTGAAGACTCTTGAATTCTCTTGTAAACACTTGATTAATCTTGTGAACTCCAATTTTCTATAATGCATGAATACTTGAAGGTTTAGGATGATCTCTTGAATTCTTAGGTGAAAATGAGTGAAAGAACCTTGTATTTATACTTAATTATGCCAAATTTCCCAAAATTACAACACTACAAGCTGACATCAGATCTAGGAGGATAAATCCTACCAAGAATTTGAATTAATTTTTATTTTGGGACACATGAGACTCATATTCTAGAAGTGGCATATGAGTCCCATTAGGCATTAATTATGGGACAATTTTCAAAAATACTTTGAAAGGTGTAAAATCCAAATCAAGACCTAAAAAAATAGGTGGGGCCCAAATGCCCAAGGTGGCATATGAGTCATAGATCACTAAATCTAGGCCATAAAAACACTTGAATTATAATTGGATGTTGATTTATGTCGGGATTACCCTTAGAAAGATGCATTAAATGAGGCCTATGGATGCAAAATAGGGCCAATTAAAGCATAAAAATACCCAATTATTTATGAAAACCCTAGTAAAGTGTGAAAGTGTGTTACAACACTTTACAACACCTTAAATAAGGTTTAATTAAGTCCTTTTAGTTCACAAGGGCCCAAGACCTAATGTGAATGTGTCAAACATGTTATAACACTAAATTAGGGCAACATTAAGCTCAGTTTAATGAGGGACCAAACAAGAAAGGAAAAGTAAATGGATATGTTTTCCATTGCCATATTTAGCCCCCACTTTAGTGAGAGGATGAACTTGCTTCAAGGTCACACTAAAGTAGAAAAACATGCATCAAGAGGGGTTGCAGTGCATGAATGTTGGTAAGATAGGATAACAATGATCAAGAGGGGTGATCAAGCCCCCAGGATCAAGATCCCATGGAAAACCAACATAGGCACAAAAGGAAACACATGAAAATGATATAAAGAGGAACAAAAAGACACAAGCATACACTTTTGAAGAAAAAGAGAAAAGGAAAAGAAAAAGTGGTGGGGTGGATCAAGCCCCAACCATTTTTCCATCGTGATGTGGATTAGATCTAGGTTGTTTATCAAAAAAATACACACTCAATTTGAGGAAACATAACTCTAGATTGTCTGTTGGGTGAGTAATCCAAGATGGTGAGACATATACACACATGGCCAGTATGTGCTCACACACACACATGAGTGGCTAAGGGAAATTCATGCCTCAGATTAAATTCCCATCAAACCATACCAAAGTTATGCCTCTTGATAAATTTGACAAGGTGCCACACAACAATGAACTTCGAGCTTCATGAGTAAAGAAAAAATTTATATGCTTGGAAATCATGAACAAACAAGATGGCTCCATATACATGCGAGGTGTATTATGGAAGGTGGCCATATAACCAAAATTTTGTAAATGAAAAATGTAAATAACGTTCAAAGGAGTATTTCTTATTTCATGCAAGGTCTTAACTTAGGGGACATTGTGCCTAATCCTCCAAGAGAGGAACAATAAAAGAATAAAAGATTCACAACTTAGTGGATGCATTATGTCACATCAAGCCACTAAGAGGAATGCAATATTATAAGATAGATCATGGTCTTGAGGGACATCACACCCAATGTAAACCACAAAGAAAAATATGCATCCCATAAAGTAAGAAGACTACAACATGAAACATGAAAAGAAAAAATGCAAAATAATAATGTCAATGTATGCTCCCACTTTAAAGAAATTTCTAAACACCATGCTATGAGACATTACTTTAAAGTAGCAAATGATAAATGCTAACAATAAAGAAGACATGAGAGCTAACTTGGAAAGCCCTATGCCAAGTCATATGTTTCCAAATGAAGCTACGTCATGCAAAATAAAAAGAGAGGGGTTTCCCCAAAATGAAACTCCAAAAACATGAGGGATCTATGGATTTGGGATCAAAATGTTCTTGCTATAATGTTTTTAGAGAGCTCAAAACTTTCATCATTCCCCAAATACTCATAGTCTGTTAGAATGACACAAAGAGAGCGAAAACAATGAAAACCTTTCAGGTCAACATGGAAGAGACATGAATGTTTTGATGCCTTGCATCATCCCCAAATGGAAAACACAAGATAAATAAAAGATAAAGGAAAATATTTTGGGTCAACATGGATGAGACCTAAGGGTCTCAATGCCTTGTGTCATCCCCAAAAGGAAAAAAAGAAAGAAAAATGAAAAAGATAAAGGAAAAGATAAAAGATTTATGACATAGAGAAGAATGAAGGTAAAAATAGAGAAATGCCTCAAAGAGAAAGAGATACATCAAACAAAATAGTATGAGGGATCACATTACACTTATGCAATCACACAAAAGAAAAACATGAAAAAGAAATAATGTAAAAGACTAGTAAGGCACATGCGAGTCAACCTAAAGAAGTTCATCCACATCCCAATCATGTTCATCGTAGGTCAAAGGTGGACAACTAGCCAAAGGGATAATAGCAAGTGTCGAACTAGGGTCATTACCAGGTTCAACACTCTTCTTAGGATAATTGTCATTAAAGTTCATCGAAGAGGAAAATAATGTATTCAATTCATTATGCACCTCCTCATCAATTTTAGTAATCTCCTCATAATCATCTAAATTAATCACAATAGAAGGTCGAATGATAATGTCCAAAGAAGGGTTCAACTCTTGTTATGGTTGCATTAAATAGGATATTTTTATTCTAGGAAGGGGTAGACTCATCATGGATTGCTTCAGTCAAGTTTGGATCTTGATTTTCTTTGTTTATTTCTTCATTTAACCTACAAGCAAGGGAATGACATCTACGCCTACGCTCTCTAGCACCTATGTTTCTTTTAGTTCAGTTTTCAGGTTGCATTTGTGTAGGAGCAAGATGATCAACCATAGGTTTATTTTCTTCCCTAAGGGGAGGAATGAAAGGAACCATGAAAGGTTGTTCAACCACTTTCTCTTTGACTTTGTAAACTTGTTTTATTCTAGGTGTGACGAGATTGTTTTCATTGTCTCTTGGTATTTTGTAGGAAATGGATGAAGGTTCTGTCTTAGGTGGGTCTTCGTTGTTTGGCATGTCTTTTGGTTCAATAATGGTTTCATCAAGGATAGTAGGCTTGGTCGAGGGTTGGGGCATGTTTTGAAGGGAAAGTTTTGCTATACATTTCACCTTGAACTTTTGGTAGTATTTGAAAAAGAAGTCCTCACGAGGTTTTATAGGTTCCATAGGCTTAGTCCAGAAGAAATCTAAGGAAAAATTTCTAGGGGAAGACAAATGGTTGAAACCACTATGATGCACATTGAAAATTTCATTATCAAAGGAAAAATTTAAGAATTTATGCACAACTGAAGGGAATGCATTCATGGAGCGAAGCCATGGATATTGTAGCTTCACATGAAATTAGTTTGACTATGGGATGATGGAGGATGAAACATCTAGTGTTTTTCAGTCCTATTTGAAAAAGAAGGGTGATTGATCCCATCATAGAGAAAGTGAAACAGTTATGCGTCTTGATCCATGTTCTCAATTTTTTTGAACATACAAAATACTAAGACAGGGTTGAATCAGTATTCCATAAAACGATAATAAAATCCATTTAAACATTATTACAATTCTTACTAAATAAGCAAGAGAGAACATGAAAATAAGTCAAAGCAACCATACACATGAACACCAAGATTTTTACGTGGAAAACCCAAAATGGGAAAAACCACGGTGAGGGTTAACTCACAATATATTATATTTGGATACAAAATACTACATGGCTCACTTCTAGGACTTACTATCCTTAAAAAGGCTCACTTCTTGAGTACAAAATATGGCTAACCACCAAGATACAATGATAGTGGCTCACTACCAAAAGATTAAACTGATAGGATACACCTTCAATGTGCAGGGTTCAGTTCCACTAAAGCTCAGAATATGAAGTACTACCTCACACAACAGATCAACAAAACTACACTTATCACAACTGATAAAGCATTTAAGCTTATATCTTCACACACCTTTTCTTCTTTTCCTTTCACATTCACTCCATATATCTGCTTCCACTACTCACCCTCATGTCATTCTTAAAAATATCTTATATATATACAATTATATCTTGATCATCAATTAGGTCGGCCTAATTAAATGAACACAAAAGTAATCAAGAACTTCTTTGTCATCACCATATAAGATTTAAACATTTTATCCATGTAGTGCATTATGCCAAGTTGGCTATCATCCATAAAACATAACTAATCTTCATAATATATTGCATATATTGAGTCGACCAAGAATGGAACAAAATTCTCCAAACCAACAAATAACACTCAAAGCAAACACCTTCCAGATCTATAAACACATTAATTTTCCATCATAGTACCAACATAGAGACTATCAACAAAACTGCAACATAAGAATGTTCACCTTAGTAGAATGTAGAGTCTCCCACATAGTATGCCACCCATAGAACAATAGTAAGAAAGAGAAACTCTATCAGAGATAACTTTCTACTCACAACAAAAGACGTATCAAGATCTAGGATATAGTTGTCTAAATGAGTCAAGAAAAAATGGTTAAGAGATTAGAGCCATATCAGATCTTGCAGTGAATTCTAAACCTAAATATCAACACACTAATCCATCACAAAGGGTATTACCAATAGAGAACAACTTCTGGTAAACCACTTGTAGACTTCCCATATAGTTATCACCATGTTGAAATCAATGACAACATAGGAACAACCAACAAAAACCATCCATACTTCATGATCATGTTCCAAGGCTCCCACCAATCTCCCCCTTTGGCATTGATGGAAACATGCATGCCAAAAACATTTTCTAGTAACTGAATACTTTGAATAATCCACCTATCAAAATTGTTCTTCAAAATTTTTGTTTTCCTATGTCTGTCTATCTCTCCATCTCTTTATCTCTCCTCATCTCTCTATCTATCCCCCTTTGACATAAATGAAAAAGGAAGGGGTCTAACACATATGTATATATGCATCAAAGTGTAACCAAAAAGATATGAACAAATAATTGAATTAACTTGAAGAAAAACCTCTGAGACTCTCCAGGATAGCCGTCCACAATGCTTTACCTTCTTCCCATGAACCTTTTGCACTTGCAAGAGTCTTATAGGATAGCTAAATATTAGTTAAGGACTCTAGACCATATTTTAAGGTATTGAGACTAAGATTAATCTCTGATAATTCACCAATATAGCCAAGAGCACTAGAAACAAAAATATGTTTGAGTTTAATCATGTCTCTAAGTTCCACAAACTTCTTGATAAAATCTATCCTTTAATCTTGCAGAGAAAAGAATTTTTCCTAAAGCTTCACAATGTAGAACCACCTCTGATTATCTTTATCTTTTGCTAACCTGTATGTATCTTCTCGAGTGCTCAACCGGGACTCACTCATCCTTATCTCATTTCTCATATCTAGTGTACTTCCAGACCAATATAGGAAAAAAGAAAGTAGTTCTTGTGCCTCTTCTTCACAACCTTGTACACTCTCCAATTCCATCATCACTCGACTATGTGCATTTGTATATTTTTCTTTGATATCTTCCAAATTTCCTTCATGATACCTAATTCCGGTAGACACTTCAAGTCCAAAGATGTAGATCTTTAAAGAATCAATCATGGCACATAGATTCTCCATAATAGAAATAAATGAATCAAAATTAGCACTAGGAATTTGACCTTTTGCAATTCTTCCAAATCTCTCTGAATGTTTATTCTTTCATGCTCATGTTCAAGCTCACTTCCTTCTACAACTTATTTCTAAACACCAATCCTCCTTTTCTTCCCTGTTCCAGTCACACTACTAGAGGTACCTTCTACATTGAGATTCTTAGGGCTTTCCAAAAGAATTTTAACATAATTATCAACTTCAGCCTCTGAAACTTCATAATCCAATTCAGTATCCAAACTAACCTTGATCCAACTACTCCCATGTGACAAAAGTTTGTAGACACAAGAAAATTTATGATTCTGGAGTACCTTTCAACAACACTTACTCGAATCCTAAACCTTTTTTCTCATTATCATTTCAAATGTTCCAAAGAATGTAGCAAGGGAAGTTTCTTGTGCATATGAACTACCGAGATTTATCATGAAGTTCCTAATTTGATAGGAAATAGGCTTTCAATTTGACCATTCTATCCTTCCTATTACCGATAACTCTCTCAAAAAGTAAAAGAGCGAACAAACAACCAAATTACCATATTGGAATGTATTCTTCTTACTCTTCTTGATTTCCTTCAAATTATTCAAAAGATGTATACGAAGTAATTTAGACAAGTCATATTCCATACCTCTTTTAACCATATCAATAGTAGTATGTACAACAACAATAGAAACCATAAGGTCATTGTAAGGGATACAAACTTTGTGACTGATGACTATAACAACATACCTTATTATCAAATCAACAATTGATCTCAAATAAATCTCCCCCCTTTAGAATTTGCACCAGTAACCTCAATTATTTCTTTCTCATACATAGCCTTCAGTTTGAGAACTGGTCTAGAGGAACAAAAACCAATTACATCTCTAACAACTTCTCTTGAAATCAAATGTGCCTCATTAATCCACAAATATTCATCATAAATTCTGCTCAACACTATTCAAATATACTTTTCAAATCCAAACAAGGGAACTTTCCTCCAAACATCCAAATTTTTCTTAGCTATTACTTTATAGGTATCATGGTTCTCTTTCAATTCACTTTCCCAAAGCATGCTCAACTAAACTGATGACATCTCTTCTATCTTACTGTAAGGGTATGTGCAGGATCACCATGAAAAAAAAAGGCCCTTAAGTGGCAAAAATTTTAGAAAAATCAGTGTTAGGCAACTTGACATAAATATTTGAATAAGTTATCTATATTATTTCAAAAATATGTAAGAATAGTATATGTAGAGAATTGAATGCAGTTTCTAAAATACTAGGTTTATTTAAAAATAAATAAAATCTATTTGGTGAAAATTTGAAATTTCAATGTAGTAGTACTTAAATTTCAGGGAAAAAATAAGAAGTAGGTGTTTGTCTGACCACCCTAACCATAATAAAATGATAATATTTTTTTATAATATTTTATATATAAGTAGAGGACTCATGTCCGGATGTGTGATATTTTTTTGCAATTTTTTTCCAAGTAAATAATTAATTATGAATTTTTTATTACAACTTTTAAAAAATATAAAAACTCGTATGTCTGACCAGCTTAACTTGGTCAAAACTTCATGAAATTTTTTTTTTTATTTTTTTAATCCTATAGTATGTGAAGCATAGAATGTGACGCATGTTTTAGATTCAAAAAATGTGGTATTTTTTTAAAGTTATAGATGTTTTTCAATCATCCTATCGATCAAGACTTTTTTTTTTTGTTACAATAGGTGTCCCCGTGGCCCCCCGCCCAACATCACCTAGAGGTGAGCGGGGGGGCGAGACTAGTCCCTGCTAGTGTTTGTAGCACCGGCCACCACAACCACCAGGTAAGTACCGAGAGTGGAATCAAACCCGAGACCATGAGGAGCCATCCCACCGCCTCAAGCCAATCTCGCTACCTGAGCCGACGCCTATCGATCAGGACTTTAGTCATAATTCTAATAGAAAATTAATAATAATTATTTATTAAATTCAAATTAAAGCATAATTAATATTGGTGAAAAGCTGAGAATCTCCTCTAAAAACCCTTTTCGTTTCATCAATTTTGGGTAAAAAAAAAGTTGTCAGCCACATGCCCTACAAATACCCATAATATTGCCACTTTTTGGCCCATCATGATCTTGCACATACCCGTAAACAATGCATATATTTCTTCTATAGAAAACACTCTTAGAGGGATACAAGAGAACACACCAACAGACTCTTATGAGACATTCCTCAAATATCTCTTCAACCTAACTTGCACTTTATCTACACTATTCACAACCTTTGAATTATCCATAGCAATAAAAATGAAAGATTGTGCAAACAGGAATACCTCTAAAAACGCAAACAAGAAATGTAAAGATATCCTGCTTCTGGAGCTCACTTCGAATCCGCTTGATTTCTTCTTCAAACCCTGAAAGTATGAATTTCCTTATAAAATTACTTTGCATGCTGCTCCCAAAATACATAAGCCTTTAAAATTATCTGAATTTTTTCCTTTCATTCTGAATGATTTTGCAATAAATGCTTCAACTTGCAGGTATATTTCTTCAAAAATTATGTATGCCTCCATTCTTTCAAATTCTACAAACTTCATCCTTCACACATGTGACTGAGAAAATACCTTAATCTTGTTACCACATTAAATAAACTTTTGTCATGATATGACACAAGTACCGATGAGGGGGTTTATTAGATTTTCTAATGATTGCTCCCCCTTAGCAACTGCTTTTGCTTTGAAATTGACAGGAGTATCTACATGAGAGGTTGGCACAAATAATACTGATGATTCCTTTCTCCAAATCCTTTTCATTTCCTTTCTTGCTTCTGTTGGATCAATGATTTGACCATTCTTCTTCTTCGGATAGAGATTTTTCTATCTTCTATTGTTACTACCATGGTGTTCCAGATTTCCACACTTACAACAAACAAAATTCATCTTTCACTTTTCCCTTTTATCCAATAGACTAACTTTATATCCATTCTTCTTGCTCTTATAAAATTTGCTAGAGAATGATAAAGAATCATTCATTTTACCTTTGCAGTCCTTTACCTTATGAACAATTTTTTTGTGGGAATAACAAACACCATTGAAAGATAAATACCTTTTAGCATCATTATCATTTGACATGAGATTTTCTAGAATTACTTCTTAGCTCCTTGATTTTCCCATTTTTGTACCGATTCTTATTACCAGTGGATTTCTTTGCTTTAGAACTCTGACATTCCTCAAACCCTAAACCATTCTTGTCCATTTCCAGTCTTTGAGAGGTAATCAATTTATCAAGCATCATCGAGCTTATCTTAAATTTGTCTTAAAAAATTATTTCCTTTTCTAGATTAGATCTCAAGATTTTTGCTTCTTTTTCTAGCTTTATGCATTCATCCATCTTCCTTTGAATTTTAATTTCTTGACATTATTCAGTTCTTTTCTTCTAACCCAATTTTTGCAATAGGATAGAGATAATTTCTTCTCCTTAAACTAGTAGATCACATGCTTTAACACTTTTAATTTGTAGCTTTTCAATGTACTCATTCACTTTCATCAGCCTATCCTTCAGATCTTCCATTTCTTTTGAATATTCGGCAGAGATTACTTCCAAAGAAAAAAAATTCTTATATTCAAATTCTAGGACATTCCTCAAGATGTTAGGCTTCTTCTGAGGAACCAAGCTATGATATCGATTGTTGAGCATCTAGAATACTAAGAGGGGGGGTGAATTAGAATTACATAAAACCATAATAAAATCCATTTAAACATTATTAAAATTCAAACTGAATCAACAAGATAGAACATGAAAACAAGTCAATGCAACCATACACATGAACACTTGGTTTTTTTTATGTGGAAAACCCAAAATGGGAAAAACCACGATGAGGGTTAACTCACAATATATTTATCTGAATACCAAATATTACGGGGCTCATTGCCAAGACTCATTGTCCTTAAAAAAGATCACTGCCTGAGTACAAAAAGATGACCAATTGCCAAGATACAATGATAGCAAACCATTGCCATAAGATTGAAATGATAGGATACACCTTTAATGTGCAGGGTTCTATTCCATTGAAGCTCAAAATAAGAAGTATTGCCTCACACAGTAGTCGCTCAACAAAACTACACTAATCAAAACTGATAAAGCATTTAGGCTCATATCTTCACACACCTTTTCTTCTTTGCATTTCACATTCACTCCATATATCTGCTTCCACTAGTCATCCTCATGCCATTCCTCAAAAAATATTATATATACAAGTATCTCTTGATCATCAATTAGGTTAGCCTAATTAGATGAACACAAAAGTAATCCAAACCTTCTTTGTCAACACCATATAAGATTTAAACATTTTATCTGTGTAGTACATTATGCCAAGTTTGCTATCATCCATAAAACATAACTAGTCTTCATAATATATTGCATACGTTGAGTTGGCCAAGACTAGAACACAATTCTCCAAACCAACAAATAATCCTTAAAGAAAACACCTTCCAAATTTGAGAATACATTAACTTCCCATCATACTACCAACAAAGAGTCTGTCAACAAAACTGCAACATAAGAATGTTTACCTTAGTACAATGCAGAGTCTCCCACATAGTATTCCATGCACAAAACAATAGTAAGATATAGAGTTAAACTTTGTCAGAGATAAATTTTTTCTCACAACAAAAGATTTCTCAAGATCCAAGATATAGCTATTTGAATGAGTCAAGAAAAAATGGTTAATAGATTAGAGTCATATCAGATCTTGCAGTGAATTATGGACTCAAATACAAACACATTGATCCATCACAAAAGGGTGTTACTGGCAAAGAAAAACTTATGGTAAACCAAGAAAATTCCCATATAGTTATCACCATGTTGACATCAATGAAAATATAGGAACAACCAACACAAACCATCCATACTTCATGCTCATGTTGCAAGGGTCCCAATAGGTTTATCATATATTTCTTGATAAAATTCATGTACAAGAAAGAATTATTTGGCGATCACATTCTCTCCACAAGTGGGATCTATTAATATCCCATTAGTGGGCTTATCATAGATTCGACCAGCTATGTAAAGAGGACCATCAGATGCATGTTTAAGTATATCTTATGAAGAGAAAACAATCTCAAGAGGCTTTTGAGTTCAGCCCTTATGAGGAATGACATCTATCACTCCTACCATATCATCCATGGGATCAGTATCTATAGGATCATGTTGAATAGTATCATTGGTATCATCATCCGTATCAACATTCATCACATAATTATTTGAAGTTTCGCTAGCTTTGACAAATGAAATGTTATGATTAGGCATAGGGTTGGTAAGAATTTGCAAGTTTTGGTTAGGAGGGGCAACAAAATTATTTCCTTGATCATTAACACTTCCAATGGAATGTCGACCAGAATCAATGAGGTCTTGCACAATATGTTTAAGATGCTTACATTGTTATGTACCGTGTCTATTTTATTGGTGATAATGACAATAAGAATTTGGTCTATAGTTTATGAGAAATGTTTTATTAGGATTGGGTGTTTTAATGGGAGGCAAGGTGATCATCTTTTGTTTTAAGAGTTGTGTCATTGTGTTGTGAAGGGTATCAAGTAAGGGATTGAATTGTCTTTTTAGGTCCCCATAGCTAAAGGGTATCATTGCTTTAACAACAACTACTTCGTTGACATTCTTAGTTGTTTGTTGAGGGGGATTGAATTGAAGGAAGCCTTTATTCTATTTTCTAAATGGTTGAGAATTGATTTGGTTTCTAGACTTGGACTTCTCAGTTTGGCTAGAGGTGAATTTTGCATCACGACTACTAACCAAATTTTGATAATCACATAAGGAAGTACATAGGTGCATGACGAAGGGGAATTTCATCATGGTAATCTTGTATTGTATCTTACTTTGCAAATTCTCTATGAGCATCTTTTGAAGGTGAGGATCAAGAACCTTGACATCTATTTGGGAATAAAGTGAAATTAATAGTGCGAGATGAAATTGGTAATCTTTTCTTCTTCTTTTTCCTTACATCTCATCAAATCATAGCCAAGGTCATTTTAGGAGTCATATGCACTTGGAAATTGTTTATAAATGTATCAACAAGTTCATTAAATGAATGAATTGAGTTGTTTGGTAATGAAGAAAACCATTCTAAGGTAGTATCTTTCAAGGACCTAGGAAAAATCTTATCCAAGAGTTTATCATCAAGGATAAATTCACTGCATAAGGTGGTATAAGCAAAAACATGGTTTAAAGGATATCTCTTCCCCTCATATTTCTAAAATCTAGGAACCTATACACATTGTGGCATTGATGTTTGCAATATCTCAAAGGTAAAGGGACTACTTTTGACATAATATGTAGGTGGGACATTTTGATTTTGGTTGATGGTAGAAACTTGCTTTTGAAGGGATGAAATGGTTTACAAAAGTTGATTTATGAGAGGGTCATTGCTTGTATTATGAGGTGGAGGTGAAAAGGGTGAAGGGTTGTATGTGTTTGAGGGACAAGTGAATAGAATACTTATAGGTGGTAAGGTGGTAGTGGATATGATGTGTGATTCCACAAAGGTATTAGACATGTTAGCAGAAATACCCAAGGAAAGAATCACATTACTAGTCGGTTGCATTGTTGTTGTAACTTGAGGGTTGATATAGGTAGGAATAGAGGCAATTATTGTGGGAGGAGGAATTTGAATTCCTCCTTAGCTTGTGACATTGTTTGAGGTTAAAGGACAACTATTGGTTGAGGTAAGGTGTTTTTCAAAGATATCAACTATGTTACGCACAATGTCAAGTCCACCTTCACTTTCTAGCATGTGATGAATGTTATCTATAGTAGGGATAACAATGGTTGAAATGTTTTAATTTCTCACTTGATTTGGTAGGATTGCTAATTCTTCATGAGTTTGAATTATTTTTTCTTGTGGAATACTAGCAACCATTGTTTCAACATGCGTCACACTACTTGAAGGCAAGGAATTGTTAAGGGTATGGTCCATACCTAGTGAACTAGTATCAATACTAGGAGTGAAAGAGATAGAAAACCCAAGATCCACGATGATTGTACTATCACGGGATGACATGAGTCCTGAAATTTATCTCACTATAGTATTAGCAATAGGACACCAAGTAGAAATGCTCATGTAAGATATACTAAATGCAAGATGAATGCAAATGCAATTTAATCTAAATACAATGAAATCAATATAACAAAAACTCTATAAACTAAAATAGAAAGTTATCAATAGAAAATAGTAGCACATAAATAGAGTTTTAAATTTTACAAAATGCAGTGCAAAATCTGCACTGGGACTAAATCGCCCAGAGGGGTGTATGAGTCCTAGTGAGTTTTTTTTTCAAAATTTTTAGAAAATTTCAAGTGATTTTATGCTTTCTAGTTTGTATGATCTGTAACCTAAGTGCAAATACAAATTTTAGATGCTTTTCAATTATTTGAGATGCAAAAATGCAACCTATATGCACTTTCAATAATGCAAAATTTAGAAACCCTAGAATGCCAATTAACTAATGCAAACCCTAATGCAATGTTAATGCATCCAAGATCTAGGATGATGATGCACTCCAAATAAAAATTAAGATGTTATAAATGTAGGTTCACCAAAATGAAACAAAGGAAAATATGGATATTGCTACTTATGGTTTAGGACAGAGAAAACAAATCTCCCAATCATTTCATTGAAGGGAAACCCTAGAGATCTCAATCTAAGATGTGCAAAAGAGAAAGAGATCTTGTAATAGGACTATCCTAAGGTCTAATTGAAAACTAATGAGGGATTCACCACCAAGCTAGGGATTTGAAAGACAAATGAAATGCAAGACCTAATGCTTAAACCTTATATGATGCAATACTTAACTAAATGACCTCGAAAAACATGTAAAATAGAATAGATAACTACAACATGAAATGTGCGCACCTGGAAACCTAAAGAAGACTTAATGAAGCTCTGAAATGTTGAAAACATTGAATTTAAAGCTAACTAGGACTCATACACCAGACTAGGAGATTTAGGCCTAGATTAGGGTTTCTAGGAAGAAACTAAAATATGGTCAAGGGGTGTCTAGAAATGCAAAAATACATAAAATGACATATAATGGGACCCATACGCTAGAACTAGCGTATTAGTCCAGTTAGAGTTTTCTAAAAATTTAAAGTCTGAATCTTCTCCTAAATTTTTTCTTCATCATTTCCAATTTATTTCTAGATTCGAAACCCTAATTTGCAACTTGTAGAAGTCTCCCAATGATCTCCAATGCAAGGTGACAACTTTGACAACTTTGAACACTTTGACAACTTTCCCCAAACTTTCTCTTCAATGTGTCTTCAACCTAAACTTTCAAATCACACAATAAAGAGAGAAAAAAATGTTGTTTTGTTAGTGGAAAGGGGTTTTCCTTGGTCAAACCTTATTTTGGTAATCAAACCTTGAAATGTAATGAAATAAGAATTGAGAATGATGAATGAACAAAATATGATGTTACAACTCACCAAATCCTAGCAATAAGAGGCTCCAAACGTGTATGAAATGACTAAAATAGATGTGGATCTTGAATCTTGCTTGAATGTGATAGATCTTGAATTGAATGCTTGCTTGGATCATAAAACCCTACATCACAATTTTTAGCTAAAAAAAAATATGATGCATGAATACTTTGACATGATGCTTGATGGTTGAATAATGCTCTAAAAAAATAGATAATCAACCCTTGAAGACTCTTGAATGCTCTTGTAAACACTTGAATGCTCATGTGAAATCCAATTTGATATAATGCATGAATACTTGAACCCTTAGGATAATCTCTTGAATGCTTAGGTGAAAATGAGTGAAATAACCTTGTATTTATAATTAATTATGCCAAATTTCCCAAAATTACAACACTACAAGGTAACATTAGATCTAGGAGGATAAAATCCCACCAAGAATTTAAATTAATTTTGATTTTGGGACACATGAGACTCATACAAAGAAGTGGTGAATGAGTCCCATTAGGCATTAATTATGGGACAATTTTCAAAAATGCTTAGAAAGGTGTAAAATCTAGATTGAGACCCAAAAACCTAGATAGGACCCATATGCTCAAGGTGTCACATGAGTCCCAAATTACTAAATATGGGAAAAACAACCTAAAAACACCTGAATTATGATTGGATGTTGATTTATGTTGGAATTATCCTTAGAAAGATGCATTAAATGAGGCTTGTGGATGCAAAATAAGACCAATTAAAGCATAAAGAAGCTCAATTATTTATGAAAACCCTAGAAAAGTGTGAAAGTGTGTTACAACACTTTACAACACCTTAAATAAGGTTTAATTAAGTCCTTTTAGTTCACCAAGGCCAAAGACCTAATGTTAATCTATCAAACACATTACAACACTAAATCAAGGCAACATTAAGTTCGGTTTAACAAGGAGGGCCAAAAAAATAAAGGAAAAGTAAAGGGATACTTTTTCTGTTGTCATTGTAGACATTGAAAAATGTCCCAAATGATATCATACGCTCGAAACAGGTTTACTAACATCATTTTCTCTTTAAACCCATCCTATTTTTCACTTAATTATTTAAATCAACCTAGCTAATTTAATTAATGGCATAATTTTCATCCATTAACCTAATTCATCAATGTAGGATAATTCATTCCCCTTCAAGCTAAACTTTTATCTCATTAAATTAAATAAATCAAAATATTTAATTTAATTTCCTAAGTCATCTAATTTAGTTAAATATCCCTAAGTTATTTAATTAAATATCATTTCATCTCTCCCACATTCATTAAATTATTTAATTTAATGAATATCACTTTTAATTCTTCGAATCCCCTAATTGCATGATTAAACCTTGTTTAATTAGTAATTAAACTAATTTTCCTCTAAAACAGGTATATTCCCATGGAATATTCCTTATCTCCTTTGTTTCACAATTAAAACTTTCTTTTAATTTGCAAAATATCTTTTTATCCTCACCCAAATGAATATTCCAAGGAGTATTCGCTCTCCTCTAATCAACTCACTTGGCGTATTGAGCAAGTTAAACCTTTAACCTATGTGAGTACGACAAAAGTGTGTTTGTTTGGAGAAAATGTGAGCCCTTGATTAATTTTCATCTTGCATTCTCATCCGTTGATGAGAATCCATGATCCATGCCTCTTCTTCCTTTCATCCTGTCCGGCCATTGATTGATCTTTTTTATCTCAACCCTCCATTTCTCATTTGCTCTCCTATAAATAGGACACTATTTAGAGATAAATGGATCCATCTTTTAATTGCAAACTTATGTCATTGAATTCACTTGCATCCACACTCACAGTTTACTCACTTTTAGATTATTTTAGTTCATTTTAATTGCATCTTAGCTTCAAGATACCATTAATGGCTTCCATGCATCCATCTTAGTTTGTGTGTAAATTAGGGTTTTCATCTTTTAGTTCAGAATTAGCTTAGATTAGCTTGGAAATTGCATAATTAGATCAAATTTAGCATAAAAACATGTCAGTTTAGCTTGCATAATGTTTACTTTAGCGTAAATTAGGTTTTCATCCATTTATCATAATGGTTTCATCAATTATCTTCCATATAATTGATTGAAACATGCTCACTAATCACGAGATTGGGAAAGGATCATTGTTCCACATCAACATGACACCAATTCCAAAATGGGATAAGTTTCAAATGGGTTAGAGTAAGAATTTAACTGTCTTCATAGTTTTCAATTTTTAGTTTCAATAAATGCGTAGTTTAATGATAGAAACAAGGTTGGATTGAATCCTTCACTGACTCAATGCTCTGGGTCTCACTATAGATAACCCCTTGTGTTGCCTCCTCCACCAAACAGCATGTAGGTCCTATGCTAACTAGGAACCCCTGGTACATTAGCCAACCTTGCTATGATGTTTCAGAACAATCACCATGCCTTAACTAAAACATTTCTTGGCATTCTTTCTTTCATGCAATTCCTAGCCTTCAATCCCTTAAAGACTAGCTCATACTCCAAAATTACCTAACTTTGTTATAGGGGTGTGTGATACCTTTCTAGGCTTCCAAATTCATCTTCCACAGGGGATTGAACAAACAATAGGTTCCAGCTCTTCATCATTTTCTTAAAGTCCCTGTTCTAGGGTTTTGGGCAGGGCTACAAGACTTGAGCCCTTTTAGCCCTTTCAACACAAATAATAGTTTATAACTTCTCACTGTCAATAGCTTGAGCCAATATTCTTTTAGACACCCTAGTTCATTTTCCAAGAACTAAAAGATTCTCAGGTTTTGGGACTTTGTTAGTCTATACACAAGTGCAAATCTTACTTTGACTAGAACTAGGGTTTCATTTCACCAATTTCTGTTCTGCTCAGCATCTCCTAATCTCACATTCACTGATGAGATTTCTGTCTTCTTTTCCTCACCTTTCAAAAGTTCCTAGCATACACCATACATCTTGAATGTCAATTTAAGACACACCCCTGCCACGTTAAGTTCAAATCTTTAATTGTCTTTCCTTGCCGGGCTTCAAGCTCGCCTAGGAAAAATTACTTGAGCATGCTTCCTCGCCCAACACAATGCCCATATTAACACTATATACATATAAGGAGTTTAACCTTACTTCTATGAATCCCATACTTCTTGGTACGACGTGGAAGCAGGCTAAAACCCCATGTTTACCTAAATTACCAGTCAGGGAGCAAACTACAGAAAACACAAAAAAATTGCCTAAGTAATGAAAGCGATGGAAACCATAGACTAAAATAATCAAAAGAAACCTAAAAGGAACTCAACACATCCTACTCTATCCAAGAAACTATTTTTTTTCAGTCCATTATATCACTGACATAGGAAAAAGTAAAAAATCACACAGAAAAATGCCCTCTTAATTCGCTATTTTTTGTTTTTTTCATTCAACACTCATTCTCCAAAATGTCCAACCCCTGAAAAAGGTCGAGGGGTCCCTTTTACAACACAAAGAATTAGTTAGGTTTTCTTTACCAAACCCAAGAATGGCAAACAGCTCACTGTTCGAAAACACAATGTGTTTTCCAACTCTTTACAAAAACTAGGGGATCAACCATAAAAGGCTACCCAACTTTATTCAAATTTAAACCTAAGCTTAAAAAGGTCCTCATACACATTATAAAAGGTTTTTGAGACCTTACCAAAACATCAAAAATAATTTTAAAACAAAAACCTTCTAGATAAGGTTGCAACTAAGCACTTAGGCAGGTGCTCCTGCACCATTCTCCCCCTCTCAGCACAAAGATCAAGGAACTTGAGGTGTCAGAAGTGATGGATCAATTCCTTGCTTCTTGAAATCTGATTCTTCAACCCAGGTAGCCTCAGATTCAGGTTTTCCCTTCCACTTGACAAGGTGTTCCATGTAGATTTTGTGCCTCGTAGACTTTTTCACCCTGGACTCTAAGATCTGCTCTGCCTCAAGCTGCTCTTGATTGGGTAGTGGTACATTACTGATGTACTTGAAGACCTCATGATTGTTTTGAACCTCATCACTGACTGTGCCCTTATATTTGATCAAATCAACAATGTTTAACACTGGAGATATGCCCAAATCTGATGGTAACTCCACCTTGAAAGCATTCTTTCCATACTTGGCCAACACATTACATGGTCCTACTCTCTTCATTTGTAACTTGGTGGAAATCCCCTTCTGCAATCTAGATTTTTTGAGGTGAACCATCACATAATCACCCACTTGAAACTGCACATCTCTCCTTGTCTCATCAACTTTATCTTTCAACTTTTGTGTTGCTGTTGTAATTGTCTTCTTAACCTGCTCATGAATCTCTTTCATGGTCTAACTAAAATCTTCTGCATGTCCACTCCTATTCTCCATTGTTCCAAGGTCTCTGAGCTCATAAATTCCTCTTGGGTGCATCCCATATACCACTTCAAATGGAATTTTCCATGTAGTTCAATTAACACTGTCATTGTATGCATATTCAGCTTGGGAAATCACCATATCCTAGGTCTGCCCATATTCCTTTGTCAAGCACCTCAATAGGTTACCTAACACTCTGTTAACCACCTCTATTTGATCATCTGTCTGAGGATGGTAAGCTGATCCAAATGACAAATTTGTTCCCAATATGCTCCACAATGTTTTCCAAAAATGGCTCATGAACTTCACATCCCTGTCTGAGACAATGCTTAATGGCAATCCATGGATTCTTACAACTTCCCTGAAAAATAGATGGGCAATATAACTTACATCATGTGTAGTCTTGCAAGAAATAAAGTGACTCATCTTGCTAAATCTGTCCACAACCATGAAAGCACTGTCAAAACCAATTTTAGTCTTGGGAAGACCCACCACAAAATCCATGCTCACACACTCCCATGGTCTACTAGGAATAGGCAAGGGCTGATATAACCCAACATTGCTAGCTCCCCCTTTGGATTTCATGCAAACAACACACTATTCTACATACTTCCTAACATCTCTTGCCAACCTAGGCCAGTAATAAAATCTTTGTACTAGCTCTAAAGTTTTATTGATTCCAAAGTGTCCACTAAGACTGCCATTGTGTTTCTCTTGGATCAGATTTTCCCTCATTGATCCTCTTGGGACACATAACAAATTGCCCTTGAATAACAATCCATTTTGCAATGTATACTCATCATATTGACTGTAAAAATGATTTGCAAAATCTGAACATACCTTGTAGGCTTTTGAGAAATCTTCATCCTCACCATAGAGATCTTTAAAACTTTCCAATCCAATGCTTTTCAGCTGTATCTCTTGGACTGTCAACATCCTCCTGCTTAATGCATCTGCCACTTTGTTCTGCTGCCCCTTCTTGTGCTTAATGGTAAATGTAAAAGCTTGGATGTACTCCATCCATTTCAAGTGCCTATTGCTTAACTTCTCCTGGGTGTTGATGTAACTGAGTGCCTGGTTATCTATGAAAACCACAAACTCTTTGGGAAATAAATAATGCCTCCATTTCCTAAGGGACTGCACTAAAGCATAAAGTTCCAGGTCATAGGTGGAGTATTTTTTCTTGGCTTTATTGAGTTTTTCACTAAAGAGGGCTACAGGCCTACCTTCTTGACTAAGGACACCTCCTACTGCTACTCCACTTGCATCACACTCAACTGTAAACAATTTATCAAAACTAGGCAATAACAGGATAGGTTGTGGTGCCACTTCTTTTTTCAACTTTTCAAACCCTTTATCAGCCTCTAGTGTCCACTTAAACTTTGTTTTCTGACCACCCTTGATTGTATCTAACATTGATGCACATATACCACTAAAATTCCTTATAAACTTCCTATAAAACTGAGCCAAACCATGAAAACTTCTTACCCCAGTTGTTGTGGTTGGTGTAGGCTAGTTTAGGATGGATTCTACCTTACTTGGATCCATCTTCAGCGTTCCTTGGGATACCACAAAGCCTAGATACACAAGCTCTTGTTTGAAGAATTCAGACTTCTCAAGGTTGATTGCTAACTGTTCTTCTTGCAACCTTTTGAGTACCATCTCTACATGTTTCAAATGTTCTTCTGCTGTCTTACTGATAATAATTATGTCATCCAAGTAGACTACCACAAAAATCCCTGTGAAATCCTTAAGCACCTCATTTGTTAGTCTCATGAACGTGCTAGGGGCATTTGAGAGGCCAAATGACATCACTTTCCACTCATACAAACCATCATGTCTTAAAAGCTGTCTTCCATTCATCACCCTCCTTAATTCTGATTTGGTGATACCCGCTCTTAAGATCTAACTTGGCGAAGAATTTTGCACCTCCAAGGAAATCCATTAAATCTTCAATTCTAGGTATTGGGAATCTATACCTAATGGTGATCCTATTAATTGCTCAAGAATTAGTGCAAAGTCTCCATTTACCTCCTTTTTTTGTTGCCAAAACAACTGGGACTGCACATGGGCTGATGCTCTTTTGAATTAGACCTTGATTCAGCAATTCTACCACTTGTCTTACCACCTCTTGGTTCTGCTCAGGGGTCAGTTTGTATGCTGCTTTGTTAGGCAATGAGGCTCCAGATATGAAGTCAATTTGATGACTTATTGCTCTCTTTGGTGGTAGAGTTGCTGGTGTTCCATCACTCACTATGCTCTTGTATTTGTCAAGCAAGTTTTGGACTGCTACTGGTAACACTGTCCTTTCAGCCTTTTCCTCTTCTTTGGGCTGCATCATAATCACATACCCTTCATTCCCTTGGTGTAGATCCTTGATGAACTCCTTGCCACTGCTCAACATAATGTTAGGAACCTTGGACTGCCCTTCATCATCCTCCATCAATGATCGCAGCTTGAAGGTTTTTCCATCCTTCTTGAATTCTATAGTGTTCTCCTTTCCATGATATACAACACCTTTGTCATATTGCCATGGCCTGCCAAGAAGAAGATGGCATGCATCCATGGGTAGTACATCACAAATCAACTTGTCTTTGTAGCCTCCTATTGAGAATTCCACTGTAACCTGCTCATTCACTAAGACACTCTGCCCTTTATTCAGCCATGTGACTTTATAAGGATTGGTATGAGGTACCTTCTGCAATTTTAACTTAGTTACTGCCTCCTCAGAGATGATATTTTATGTAGAACTAGAATCTACAATGACCTTTCATACCTTTCCCAATATCTTGCACCTTGCTCTAAACAAAGCTCTCCTTTGCTTGGGTTCTTCCTTGACTGGTTTCCTGATCAAAACCCTGTTGAACATCAGATTTTCACCTACTTCTAATTCTATATGACTGATCTCAAGTGTCTTTACACTCATGGTGTCCTCTTGTGCATAAGCTACTCTTTTATCATTGCTAGATGAAGCTTTCTCTGGGCACCTATAAGCTGGATGACCTAGTTGATTACAGTGATAGCACTTCATGGTGGCAAAGTAGGAGTTACTTCTGCCTACTCCTCTACCTCTATTTGAACCCCCTTGTGGTCCTCTTCCTCTATTAAATCCTCCTCTTGATGAGGTTTCACCTCTATGCTTAGTAAGCTTTGACTCACCTTGGATTCTTTGGTCACCACCTCTTCCTTGGTAACCTCCACGCTGTCCTCTTTGATCTCTGCCTCTTCCTCTACCCTTAGAGGACTGATCATGCTTCCTTTTATTCCTTTCTTCAATCTTAATAGCCAGCAGATAACATTGGTGGACTATCTTGGGGCTAAGCAAAGCCATCTCTTCCTATATATTCCACTTCAAACCATTGAGGTACCTAGCCACTTTTAGGCTCTCATCTTCTGCCACATTTGATCTCAAACAAAGTTTCTGGAACTCTTCAGTGTAGGTGTTGACATCTTGATCTTTTTGTCTCAAAATCTGCCTCTTCTTGTGGAGTTGGATCTCATAGTCATCTGGCATATATGCTTCTTTCACTTTAGCAACCATTCCTTTCCAGGTTGATATAGGCTGCTTACCTTCTTTCTCCCTTTCAGTCTGGACAAATTTCCACCAAGTTAAAGTTGATCCTCTCAACCTTGATTTTGCAACCTTCACCTTCTATGCCTCTGTAACTCCATCACATTCGAAGTGGTTCTCCATTCCATCTATCCAGTCCAAGACCAAATCAGGATCCATATTTCCATGGAATAGTGGGACACCCTCAAGTCCTTTTCCACTCAGGGCTTTTAATGCCTTCAAGAAAGGCTCCTCCTCCAGTACAGGGTCAGGTTCAAGGACTTTTTCCTCCTCTGCAACCTCTTCTTCCTTTGGCACTATTCCTTCCAGTCTTGCATTGTTCAATGCCTTCTCCAATTGCTCAATTCTTTCTTTCAGGGACTTGTTGTCCTCTTCTTGCTCTTCAACCTTTTTGTCCAACTGTGCATTTGTCACCATCTTGGGTGGTTCACTTGATTCAACTTCCTCTAACATATAAGCTACTTTCCCAAATCTTTTACTGCTCTGATACCAATCTGATAGAAACAAGGTTGGATTGAATCCTTCACTGACTCAATGCTCTAGGTCTCACTATAGATAACCCTTGGTGTTGCCTCCTCCACCAAACAACCTGTAGGTCCTATTCTAACTAGGAACCCATGGTACATCATCCAACCTTTCTATCATGTTTCAAAACAATCACCATGCCTTAACTAAAACATTTCTTGGCGTTCTTTCTTTCATGCAATTCCTAGCCTTCAATCCCTTAAAGACTAGCTCATACTCCAACATTACCTAACTCTGTTATAGGGGTGTGTGATACCTTTCTAGGCTTCCAAATTCATCTTCCATAGGGGCTTGAACAAACAACAGGTTCCAGCTCTTCATCGTTTTCTTAAAGTCCCTATTCTAGGGTTTTGGGCAAGGCTACACGCCTTGAGCCCTTTTAGCCCTTTCAAAACAAATAACAGTTTATAACTTCTCACTGTCAACAGCTTGAGCCAACCTTCTTTCAGACACCTTAGTTCATTTTCCAAGCACTAAAAGATTCTCGGGTTTTGGGACTTTGTCAGTCTATACACAAGTGCAAATCTTACTTTGACTAGAACTAGGGTTTCATTTCACTAATTTCTATTATGCTCAGCATCTCCTAATCTCACATTCACTGATGAGATTTTTGTCTTCTTTTCCTCACCTTTCCAAAGTTCCTAGCATACACCATACGTATTGAATGTCAATTTAAGACACACCCTTGCCACGTTAAGTTCAAATCTTTAATTGTCTTTCCTTGCTGGGCTTAAAGCTCGCCTAGGAAAGATTACTTGAGCATGCTTCCTCACCCAACACAACGCCTGTATTTACACTATATACATCTACAGAGTTTAACCTTACTTCCAGGAATCCCATACTTCTTGGTATGGCGTGGAAGCAGGCTAAAACCCCATGTTTACTTGAATTACTAGTCAGGCAGCAAACTATAGAAAACACAAAAAATTTGCCTAAGTAATGAAAGTGATGGAAACCACAAACTAAAATAATCAAAAGAAACCTAAAAGGAACTCAATACATCCTACTCTATCCAAGAAACTTTTTTTTCAGTCCATTATATCGCTGACACAGGAAAAAAAAAAATCACACAGAAAAATGCCCTCTTAATTCGCTGTTTTCTATTTTTTTCATTCAACACTCATTCTCCAAAATGTCCAACCCCTGAAAAAGGTCGAGGGGTCCCTTTTACAACACAAATAATTAGTTAGGTTTGCTTTACCGAACCCAAGAATTGCAAACAGCTCGCTGTTTGAAAACACAATGTGTTTTCCAACTCTTTACAAAAACTAGGGGATCAACCATAAAAGGCTACCCAACTTTATTAAAATTTAAACCTAAGCTTCAAAAGGTCCTCATACACATTATCAAAGGTGTTTGAGACCTTACCAAAACATCAAAAATAATTTTAAAACAAAAACCTTCTAGATAAGGTTGTAACTAAGCACTTAGGCAGGTGCTCCTGCACCATTTAACTTTCAATTTTGAATGATCTTTATTGAGATTGAGGTTTAGTGGCTAAATTATGCTTTGATTTATCATGGATCAAGTGTAATTGAACCACGTTAACGTTCCTCATCTCACACTGTGGTGCTAGAAGGAGGGAAAACTGTTAATTTAACTAGTTTTTAGCTTGAGTTCCATTTTGTGTTTGTTTTGCAGAATACAAAAATGGAAAAATCATAAACACCGAAACAATTTGAAGAGCATCGCCATATAGCAATGCTATTGCAATTTGAAACATTGAGACTGATTAAATGAATTGGCATTGATTTAAATCTAGTGACACTAATTAAATACAGAGGTATCATAAACTTCAAACGGTGATTCCCCCAAAACTATTAGAGTGACACCCAAAAAAATCTTTATGTTATCATGCTCTCTATTTTTTCTTTAGGGCAACGCCCATTTTCACCAGAGTGATGCCCAGACTTCAAATCATCATGCTATCATTTTCAGTGATGCCCAACTAGAGTAAGAAGTTTTATTATCATTTTTTTGACATGTGCTTTACTTTCTTTGATTTATTAGATCACTAAGGAACTTCTATCTGTGTTCTGGTTGTTAGACTAATGGGGTTTTGTAGGTTGAAAGACATGGAGCTAAAGTGAAGAAATATTTCCTATCTTGAAATTCTATAATTGTAACAAGCTTTTAACATTTTGGGGGAAATTATAACCCAATGTTCATGCTTTCTTATTTATACTTTAAGACAACTAAATTTACATTAGGTTTTAAAACTTACAATCTTAGGACTAACTAGCTTTCAGTTGGGCTTAAAATTTATTTTCAAAGTTGGCTAAAATTGAACCCTTATCATTGATTTTTGGGTTTGAAACGAACACACAAACATGATTAAAATTTGAACCCTCATCTCATCATTGTGTTTTGGGTTTAAAATTGAACAAGAAAAAATTTCATATTTTGTTTGGTGCAATAAAATGAAGACATATTAGCTTTAGGGGTTAAAATTTACAACTATTTGCTATGTTTTGTGATTTACAACATTTTTCTAGTGGATGTGTATGCAATTCTCTCACACCATTTGGTGATCTTGAGAAACAAAAACATTCCTTAACACTTTTCAAAATCACGTACATCTTTCAATTTGGATTAAAACTGAACCCCTTTGCGAGTGTGAGAAAAAGGCGTGGCATGTGTTCTCTCTTTGTTCATGTGAGCAAAGATGATTGAACTATGAACGTACTTCCTTGCTATTGTTCACCTTTAGAGGGCCTACCTACCCGCTTCGAAAGTAGGGAACAACCCAAGTGGTAACAAACTAAAGCCAAGTTATTCCAAACCACTATATAAATTTATGGTTGCAATGGGGTGATCCCACAATATTGGTTTACAATTTTTGGTCAAACTAGACATTGAACTAATTTTTTCGAACTAAATCTTCACTTTCAGACACATATAGCTGCTAAACTATGAGGAGTTTGAAGATGATGCAAACTAATGATTTGTGCAATTTTATCTATAGATTCTAAATATATTTTTTTCAAATTTTTTGGGATTAGATTGCACTTCTTTTTCCTTCTCCTTTGAAAACTAGTTTTTTTCAGTAAACACCATTTTTAAGGACGCTCACCGCATAACACATAACTTTTTTTCCATGAAGGAAAAAATTATAATTTTTTTGAATTTATATTTGTAACTATGATATATAGTGCTTCCAATTGGTTTCATAGTGTTTTATTGAATATTTTTTCCTTAATCAAGTTTCAAAGTCAAACTAATTACAATTTAGAAATTATAGGCAGTCTGTATATAACACAACTTTTTTTGTATGTAATGAAATTATTATTTTTTTGGTTGGATCAAGGACTTCAATATCTATTGCACTCATATTTTCAATTTTTTTTTACAATCTTCTATTTTTCCTCATGTGCAGAATAGAGAGCTTGATTTTCGGTGAAAAACCTACATTCAAAAGAAGTAAAAAATAAATATAATAATCAAATTAAATTTATTTAAAATTATACTTTTTGGGAAGCTTATAATAAGGACTACATACTTACAAAAAATAAATTTTAAATGAATTCATTTTATCTGCCAAAAGGTAAATCAAAGGTGGTTTTTTATCAACATTTTGATAAGTGTAAAGGAGACTTCGTTATAGGTATAGTTTAAAACTAGCGGGGTTCTATCCAAGGGGGTTTGATCTAAGGTAGTTTGATCAATCCCTCTTCACTTGTATTGCTTTAAACGAAACTTTTTAAGGCTTAAATCATTACATTTTCTAAAAATATGTGATTTCAACAAAAATTAGAATCTCCTAGAAATTGTAAACCAACTTTGTGGGATCACCCAATGAAAATTGTGATCAATGGGATGCAGTGCATGATAGCTCTCCCCCAATATATTTATGATGCATAAATCATTTATTCTAAGGGTTAGGAGATATCTTGATGGAGTTTATCATTGTACCCCATGAACTAGAAGTCCTTATTATGAACCTTTGTTTAGAATCCAAAATCCTAAAATACTTGGTGCAAGAACGGTTGTTCTGAAGTTGCTCCACATTCTTACTATTCAATTGTAGAAATAAAAAATCCTTTTGATCTCTGAATTTTAAGGATTTTGAGATTTGGTGGTCCTGAGAAGTGTGTGCCGAGAAAGGGGGAGCTAGTGTCACCAAATCTCTAACTGTTCAGATTGTCTAGTGGTTGGAGAAATCCAAGTCTAGAGACTCAACAAGTATAGCCATTTCAAAACTAGGATTGTAAATTATTGTGAGTTAGTTTGATATATTGTTTGGTTCCAAAATGATACAAAAATAAACATTCACTATCTTCCTAAAAAAATTCAAACACTTTGGTTTAATTATGGATACCTCTTAAATTAGCCTCGATATTACTACTTGTCCTAATGATTTATCCTTAGTTATTTCTAAATATCTTGACTTAATCTCAAATCCATATTTCCCAAAAGATAACATAGGAAATTATGGCTTTGATCTCATGATTTTCATGAAATGGACATTATGAAAGTTACGATGTTTTTGACATAAACATTTAGTTTGAAAACATAATCAAGACACGTGTTTGTAAAATAAATTCACTTAAGCAAGATAAACTTGACACAATTGAACCAAACAGACTATTTGGAGATCGATTTCTCTCGTTGAACAACCTGATCTTGAAGGCGCTATCATTCAACCAAACTTTGAACTCATTAACGAAGAACAAACTGATCTCATTAGTAGTTTCAAAATCTTCACTTTTGAAACACAAGAAACACCTACCAGTGGAGAAACATTGCAATAATCTTTGATGAAGAAGAGGAATAAGCTGATATCAGGTATGGAAGGCCCATATTACCCACCTCCTACATGGCAATAAATATCTTCCTTTTTTCCATAAACTTGAAACTTCTTTTTAATGATATCACGTAAAATCAAGATCCCTAAGATAAAGTCTATGGTCATCATTTCAAACATAGGCATCTTAGTCCAAAAGCTCTCAAGAAAAATCTTTTAGTACTTCACAAGAATAGAGAAAAATTAGTAGCAAAATTCTACAAACACATTTTAAGGAACAATCCAAAATTATATGTATTCTTTTGGAGTCAAAATCCTAGTCTTTTTCACGATACTGAACTCCTCTAGATGATCCATCATACAATCAAAATTTGTAGGGTAAGCCCTATATCCCGTCATTGGAGAAATAGGTATCATAGATCCAAATTTAGTAGGAAGTGGGCCAAAATACTTTATCACAATTGTTACCTCTTAATAAGGAACTTCTATGCTCGAGCTAGGAGGAATCGAACAGGCTTAAACATCCTAATCCATCCTCTCATCTAAGTCAAACATTGGTTCTTTAAGATTTGAAAATTTTATAGGTATAGCATCATTCTCACTACCTTGGTCTTGGAAAACAAAGGTTCATTCTAAGTCAACATTGGGTCAACATTTCATCCATTCCTCCATCAAATTTCATCCTTCACTTCACTAAACTTTGCAAAAAAATTGAATACACCAACATATTTTGAATTAAACATCGATCAAACCAACCCATAAATTAGCTATTTTGTATGTGAAATGTATCTTTTTCCATGCACTTAGTTGAGTTAGTTATCATCTTTGAACTAGTTTATCTTGAAGGTCACGAGTCTACCCTAAATATTTCCATGTTCATAAACATCCTTTTATGCTAACATCAAAACATATAACTTAAGTCAAAAGTGTTGTCCCAAAAAATTTGCAAAGATCACCTCTCACATCACCCATCTTTTCACCCCCCCATTATCAACATTGCTCTAAAAATACTTAGAGAGTCCCTTTTACCTAGATTTGAGTCAACTAGAGAGTTCAAACATCACAAATCACAACACAATTATCTGATAGGCAAAAAAAAAATTATGTTAAAGACGAGATCACAACACAAGAGAATCATGGAGAAAAGAAAAATTATATTTACCTCAAGTGATCCAAATCCTTTAAAATTTGATCATAAAATTCATGTTACCTCATCACAACAACCGTCATCTCCTTTAGGACCATATGAGATCGAAGACGTCATGAATACTCCATTTGAACTTACTAGGGAGGAAATTATGGAACATGAACCCTTTTAAAATGTAGCTCCAATTTCCCCATCCTTTGTTGCACAAAACATGACACAAAGCTTCTCAACTCCATCACTAGGGCTAAATCAAACATCCACTCCTAGTCTTGCAACTAGTCTTGCCAAAGACTTTGGTCTAACTCTTCCATTTGAAAGTAATTCACTTGTAAGCACTCTTGAAACTAATCCCCCACCTCCAACAACCACTTGGACACCTACCTTTGGTGCTCCTATTCTCAAAGATCCTGAACAAATATACACACCTCTTGAACTTCATTATTCCAAAAACACTTCGACATATCAGGGACACCATTCTTCATCCACACATGAATACCACAAGTGTTCCCACCATCACACAAAGTAGAATAGACCAAGTATCTCAAAACAACACACAAGGGCATGTCAATACCATACCACAAATCCAATCCTTAACACAAATAGGGACATCTCTATCCATCCCTCCATTGGGTTCATCCATACCATCAGTTTCACAAAGCATATCTACCTCATCCACTATCAATCCATCTCAAAGAAATCCCTTGGTTATGAGTTCTATCAACCTAGGAAATACATTAATCATGAATCCCTTATTTACATCTTTGGCACAAGGCAATCTTCAAGAAATGGGACAAGGAAATATTTTTAATCAATGGAATCAAGGTCCTAGTGTGTCATTTCCATCACAAAATTTAATGACATCATCTTCATCATTCCCCACTATCCCCTTTACCATGCCAAATCAATTAGTACCTCACAATTACATTCCTCTATCTTCATCTACTAACTTACAAGGAATGTTAAATCAAGGTAACCCTCCACCTCTCATCAGTAATCCACTACCCAATCAACACATCAACATCCCCAATCCATCATAGATGTCCCAACCACCTGATCCTACATTCCAAGCGCATGCCCTAGCTTTACAACAAGCACAACAAGCTTACCAAAAAGCTATCCAACAACAAAAAGTAGCACAACAACAACAAGAACAATAGCAAGCAGTATTAGCATAGCAACAAAAAAAATCCATCCAACAACAACATCAAGCGTAACAAGAAACCTTAGCACAACAACAACATCAAGCGAAGCAAGCAACCTTAGCACAACAACAACATCAATCTTAGCAAGCAACTTTAGCACAAAAATAACATCAAGCCCAACAAGTAGCCTTAGAAGTACAACAATAACAACAACAACAACAAGAAGTAGCCTTAGAAGCACAACAACAACAAGCATTACTATCTCATCAATACACAACAATAACAAATGCTCGCACAACAACAATAACATGGTTTATACTATAATCCTTAACAAAACATCATCTATCCAAATATGTTGGGAACATATACATCAACATATCGATCACCATCATAGAATATCACACCACCATACACCCCATATAACACCTTATCATATCAGAATCCCACATACAACCCATTTGTCATCCCAACATATGTTCCTCCACCAAACCCACAAGATGATCTAGCATCACAACTTAAGGTGTTGTCACAAGAAATGTAGGATTTTTGGATAGGAAAGACAAAGAAGCCTCATACACAAAATATATGTCCATATCTGTTTGATCAAAACATCACAATGGTACCATTCCCTCCCAACTTTGAAATCCCCAAATTCAATAAATACAAAGGGAGGGGAAATCCTGTAGACCACATCAAAGAATTCAATGTCATGTGTATGGAGGTTGTATATAATGATTCCTATTTAATGCACCTCTTTCCATGATGTTTGATAGGCCCATCCATGGAATAGTTTTCTCAATTGCATCTAGGTATTAAAAATATCCAAGAAATCATTGATAAATTCATCGATCACTTCTCCTTTAATATTGACATGGATGTAAGCCTAATATTTGTAGACAATCAAGCAAAACAAAGGAGAATCCTTTGCCAATTTCTTGCAATGATGGAGACAAAAAATTTGTAAGAGAAAGTGGACCATTCCCAATGAACAAGTGGGGCTTATAATAGCAAATCTAGATCCGGATCTGTCTTTCCACTTGAAGATGCAGTGCATCACATCTTACTATGAGCTTGTCCCTAGAGCCCTTAACATTGAGAGAGCTCTAATATCATAAGGAAATATAGTTCATATTATTCAACAACAAGAACCCATAGCAATATCATGTGTTCACGACAAGTCATATTCAGTGGCTATGGATCAGAGGATACACTATCAAGACAAAGGATTAGGTATTGATAATACCTTCACAACATCGGGGGTAATCTTGTCTACAACAAACATCAACATATGGGGCACAAAGAATCCTTATGATGAAAATATTGTCAATGCTATAACTAGTCATATATTGAGTTGGCATTCACCCATCATCTCATACACAAAGTGGGACCAATGTAGAAAGAATAATTCCTATCTAAGCAAGGTGAAAATCATCAAAACAAATGAAGTAGTCAAGCAAAAATTAAAAAGAAAATAAAAATGTATACCAAAGAAAAATAGAGAAAATCATCCCTCCAAAACTCCATTAGTCAAAGAAACTATGGGGAAAAATAAAAAAGGGAAATATATCCATCAAAAGAGTCCTAAAATACAAAAGTAGGCTTCTCAAGCAAGGAACAAAGTATATCTAGTGGTTGGTCTTAATTCTACGAAAACCTCCATTCCCACCCATCATTGTTCATCTTCCTAAGTTTGGAGAGTCAAAGGTTCCAAACTATCAACCAATCCATCTCATATTCCTTCATGCAAGACACCATACACTCCATTGACAATATCCAATTCTCGTATTAACTATGTGTTGGCAGCTACCCTTCATCATAAGGATTTTCAAGGCACTCTATTACGGTGTGCACACATAGACAAGGTTAATTTCAATACCAACAAGGAAGATCAAAGTTCTTCAAGGTTGCATTCAAGTGATAATATATAGAAAAGCATCTTCTTCAAGAAAGATATCGCTAGAACGTTATGAGAGTGTCCTATACATCAGTTCCACTAGGTGGTTCAACATGAGGGTAAGACTTTCAAAAAATCAAAAAAATCAGAAATGATCAAAATCCAAAAAAATTAGAAAAAGTATAGAAAAATTAAAGAAAAAAATTGTACTCTAGTGAAAACAACTTCGGTGGTGCTTTGGGTAAGTACCTTGGTGAAAACCTCATAAATATAGGCACCTTGCATAAATAAAGTGCCTCCATCTATACTTTGGATTTTTTGTCCTATCATTCTTTGCACTACCATATATCACCTATCTGTGTCCTTATCATAGCTTGAAATTGTGAAGTATCACAACTCTTTAACACTACTTGGCATATTCTAAAGGTCATTATGTCATGCCTTTATCGAAGTAATCTAACATGTCACACTAGAGGCATTTTGTTATGGATTATATCAAGTTCTTGTATATCTTGAGGTCATAAAAAATATTATTAAGAAATTCCGAAAACATTCATAAAATCTCATTGAAAATCTAAAAAAAAGGTAAAACATTCGTCAAAAAATCAAATTTTTTTTGCAAAATCTTGTATAGCTAAAACTTGAAAACATTCAAAAAATTGTCAAGGAAAATCCAAAACATCCAAAACATATCAAAAACCCTAAAAATTTCAAAACATCAAAAATATAAAAAGTAGTCCCCCAATGTCGAACTACATTGTCTCTGAGCTTGAACATAGGCAAGGCCATCATTGATGTGCCTCTAAGACACCCTAGGTTAGTCTTTGAGGATCCCACCATAATAAACTGGCATTCCATCAGTTGTGCATATCTCGTTGTTAATAAGTAGAGTCAATCAAAGTACGTGGTCTCTATGTGTATAGCGTAGGAAAGGCTTATCTTTGATCAGCCCCTGAGATCCCTAGGATAAGTCTTTAAGTTAGGTTATTGGACAAATTTTTTGAAAAAACCCTAAACATCCAAATATTCTGAAAAGCCCTAAAAATCTGAATATCTCAAAAAAACAAAAACAATAGAAAATATTCAAAAACCCTAAAAAGCCTCAAATATCTCAGGAAACCCTAAACAACCTCAAATAATGGAAAAGCCCAAAACATCCAAATAAACTTTCAAAAAGACCAAAAACAACCTCAAAACATTTTCAAAATATCAAAAACATTAAAAAATTCTAGAAAATCCAAAACCACCCATCCCATCTTACTTTCACCTACAATAAACCTTCACCCACAATAAATCGATCATCACCTTCACCCTTTGGAAAAATAAATAGAAAGCAAGTAAAGCAACCCATAAAGTGCGAACTTAATTGTCAAAATCAAAAGTCTGAATCACATGTAAATACGTCAGTGAAGTTTATATCAATGACTCATCTTAGCATCATCATCCTAACATCAAACAACCTCATGATCAACATCTCCTAGGAGGTATCCTTCCTGCGATGGACATCAATATTAGATATCACCTTAGCTAAATTAAACAAGAAAGAGATATAGATAACATTGACTATTTGTCATTTTTTCCTTTATCAAAATCATTGACTATTTGTCTTTGATATTTTTTGATGATTTATCTTAATGACCCATTCCAAGGACCTCTCAATGATGTCTATAGAAATGATTTAGAGAGAAAGGAATGGGGCATTGATCATTATCTTTCGTTTTCTATGCATGTGGGTATGCTTATAAAATAATCTTGGCACATACTTGCTTAGTTGTGTGTAAGAAGGTCATTTAGGATATGTTGTTGACTATTGTGTATGCTTCGGTCCAGTATATTCTAAGCTTCTAACTTGCATTCTAACAAGCTTTCCGTATGTCAAGATTTGAACAAGAACTATGCTATCTATTTTCCGAGTCAAAGTCCATTACACTAGATGCAATGTCATCCTAGTTATCAATACCTTGATGCATCATGTCTATGTGTTATATCAAACAATAAGGAAGGATGAAAAATCCCAATCCCGAAATGTGAGAATCTCATCATGCTGCATTCATCCTCATCTTGCATGTATCATCACCATTCCTAGTAAAGTCTCGATGGATCATAGATTTGTTGGATCTTTTGAAGAAATCATGAAAATCAATAGTCATTCATTCTTTATTTTTCTATCTTCTCTCCGCGCTAACCTGGTATCATGATAGTCAACAAAAACTTCATCAATGCATCCATCTTGCATCCAAAAATGAACATACATGCATCTCATAATCATAGCATAATAATAAACATCCATCTATATAATCATTGCATATCACATCATACATTCTGCATTATCATCTGAGTTGTGATGAATAATATAGATTTATTATTCTAATCATCTTGAATCATTGCATCACATATCATACACATGAGTTGCATTATCATATCATAGCATAAGAATTTGCATTATCCATCTATACATCCATCTACTTACATCATCATCATAAAATTGCATAGAAAATATACAAAAAGAAATGCATCCATAACATTTGCATTGCATATCATTCATTCCATAGCATATTGTGCAAAGATACTAAAAAAGAACATAACATTGCATCCATCCATATCATATCATCACATATCGCATAGGCATAAATAAAGTGCGTCCATACGTGATCAAATAAAATCATCTCATACTATATCCATCCATACATCATAAGCATGAAATAAAGTGAACATATCACAACATAAATCATCCGTATCCATATCATATCATATCATATATATATAAAATGAATGTCATGGTACAAAATCTAGATCAGTGCATGTATATCGATAAAAAATATAGTATCCATGAGGCTATAAAAAATGAGCCCATGAATGTATATCTGTGGTAAAGAATTGGGCAACAAAGTCAAAAAGTGTGTATAGATTGGAGGCTAGCCTTGATGGTTGCTACCCTCTCTGGCATGCCTCTCTAGCTGCTCCTTAGCTCTCAACCGTGCATTGCTACATTGTGAAAAATCAAGTTGTCTGAGTGCCTAAGGTACATCTCGGTGGCAATGCATCCTATAATATCTGGCCTCTGTCATGACCTCCTTGTATAATCTTGTCAAAACTATCTTACCATAGGAGGCTACTGTCATGGCCTCTATTTGATGTTGCTGACCAATTTCTTGGTCTCTTTCTATAGTCACAACCTATAACTACTACTGAGAATGGTCACTCTCCACTGTAATGGAAGCCACCTATTGTTTGGCCAAGTCTTGCTTAACAATAATAGCCAAAACCTGTTGGCGGGCCTAATCCAAGTCATTAGTCAAAATATGCACTTGTTGCTGCAGTTGTTGTATCTATGCATCTCTCGCATATGGTGGTGGTGGTGACGCTATGTGTTTTTGTACAACTTTTGGTTTAACTTGCAGCCATTTTTTTCTTTTTTTGGCATAATTCTTCCATCCTAGAGCCTTTCTGGTCCCCTAGGGCAGCTTTTAACCTTTATCGAGAAATCAACCCAAAATTCAAAATTTCTGCCTGATTTCTCGAGGGGGCAAGGAATCAGCTTTATCCTTCTGTTGGGGCATCTAAAACATTAGAATTTTTTAGTTTTTGATTTAGGTAGCAAGTTTATTGCGAAAAGCATTATTCTTTGAACTGAAGCAGTAGGTACCTCACATCAAAGAGGGGAAAAATGTAGACACTGAAATATATCCCGAATGATATCATACACTCAAAATAAGTTTAATAACATCATTACCTCTTTAAACACATCCTCTTTTTCTCTTAATTAATTAAATTAACCTAGCTAATTTAATTAATGGCATCATTTTTTTCTATTAACCTAATTCATCAATTTAGGTTAATTCATTCCCCTTCATGCTAACATTTAATCTCATTAAATTAAATAAATCAAAATATTTAATTTAATTTCATAAGTCATCTTTTTTAATTAAATAGCACTAAGTTATTTAATTAAATATCATTTCATCTCTCTCATATTCATTAAATTATTTAATTTAATGAATATCACTTTTAATTCTTCAAATCCCCTAATTGCATGATTAAACCTTGTTTAAGGGTATGTAAAGGATCATCATTGAAAAAACAGGCCCTTAAGTGGCAAAAAATTTAGAAAAATCAGTGTTAGGCAACTTGAAGTAAAAATTTGAATAAGTTATCTATATTATTTCAAAAATATGTAAGAATAGAATCTGTAGAAAATTAAATGGTTTCTAAACATCTAAGTTGAAATTTTAATTTAAATAAGAATCACCCTAACCATCAAAATGATAATATTTTTTTATAAGATTTTATATATAAGTATAGGATCATGTCTGAATGTGATGCATACTTTTTTGTAATTTTTTCAAAGTAAATAATTATTTATGAATTTTTTATTAAAACTTTTAAAAAATATATAAACTGTATGTCACCACCTTAACTTGGTCAAAACTTCATGAAATTATTTTTTCTTTTTTAATCCTATAGTATGTGAAGCATAGAATGTGACATGTTTTGGATTCAAAAATGTGATATTGAAAGTTATAGATGTTTTTAACCCTATCGTGGGACTTTAGTCATAATTCTAATAGAAAATATATAATAATTATTGATTAAAATGCGTTGAGAATCTCCTCTAAAAACCCTTTTCGTTTCATCAATTTTGGGTAAAAAAAAAGTCGTTAGCCACATACCCTACAAATACCCATAATATTGCCACTTTTTGGCCCCTCATGATCCTGCACATACCCTTAATTATCAATTAAACTAATTTTTCTCTAAAAACGGAATATTCCCATAGAATATTCCTTATCTCCTTTTTTACAGAATTAAAAATTTCTTTCAATTTGCAAAATATCTTTTTATCCTCACCCAAATGAATATTCCAAGGAATATTCTCTCTCCTCCAATCAACTCACTTGGATTCTTGAGCAAGTTAAACCTTTAACCTATGTGAGTAGGACAAAAGTGTGTTTGTTTGGAGAAAATGTGGACGCTTGATTAATTTTCATCTTGCATTCTCATCCATTGATGAGAATCCATGATTCATGACTCTTCTCCCTTTCATCCTAGACCGCTGATTGATCTTTTTGATCTCAACCCTCCATTTCTCATTTTCTCTCCTATAAATAGGACACTATTTGGAGAAAAATGGATCCATCTTTCAATTGCAAACTTATGCTATTGAATTTAGTTTCATCCACACTCACAATTTAATTAGTTTTAGCTTATTTTAGTTCATTTTAGTTGCATCTTAGCTTCAAGCTTCCATTAATAGCTTCCATGCATCCATCTTAGTTTGTATAAAAATTAGGGTTTTCATATTTTAGCTTAGAGTTAGCTTAGATTAGCTTAGAAATTGCATAATTAGATCAATTTTAGCATTAAATCATGCTAGTTTAGCTTGCATCATGTTTAATTTAGCATAAATCATTTTTTCATCCACTTATCACAATGGTTTCATTAATTCTCTTCCATATAATTGATTGAAACAGACTCACTAATCACGAGATTGGGAAAGGGTCGTTGTTCCACATTAACACGACACCAATTCCAAAATAGGATACGTTTCAAAAGGTTTAGAGTAGGAATTTAACTATTTTCATAGTTTGCAATTTTTAGTTTCAATAAATACTTAGTTTAACTTTCAATTTTGAATGATCTTGTTTGAGATTGAGGTTTAATGGCTAAATTATGCTTCATTTCATCATGGATCAAGTGTAATCGAACCACCCTAATGTTCCTCATCACATAGTCACAATAACTAAATCTACATTGATAGATAGTACTATAATTGGTCATACTATAATGTCTTGCTATGGCCCACTTGTAGTAGCAGTTATTTCTTATCATTTGAATCATGTTGATTGTGAATTCCCCTTATGGTATTCACTTGAGGTTCCTCATATCAAGTGTTTTGACTAAAGCCACTAAAGGAGCCTTAAAGGTTTTAGTAATGTGGCCATTAAAAGTGTTAATCATTGGAAGCTTAGTGAATGATTAGAATATTATATTAGCATCAACAACTTTATAATTAAAATTTTACCTAGACATGACATCATGACACTTAAGGAAATATGAAGGTTAAATTTCTAAATTAAAGAAAAAGTACATTGGTGGTGACATTATAAATAATACCATGATCTTGCCAAACATTTGGTAAGGAATTAATTTTTCAATCTATAACACTCGTAAAGAAGTTGTAGACATGCAAAACTAGCATCATGCATTTAATTAAGTCCATTCATCAAGTAAACTTAGTTCACCTTCATCCATTCATTAGGTAAACTAAACTCATTAATTTCATTCCTAAGGTTATTCATTTAAATTAAATAAATCAAAATCTCACATCAACCTTTTAATTAAATAAACCAAACTTTATTTAATTAAATCTCCAAATGCATATTCCATCCCTTTTTTATTTAAATAAATCCAAATATTCAATCAAAGGGGTCAAAATCACCTAATCATCACCTAAGATAATCTAATCCTGATTAACCTAACCTAACCACCCATCACATCCTCTAGCTTTTCCCACTTGCACCAATAAATAATTTTAACTCATTTATAAATTCATCATTTTCCCTCAACAAAGCACCTTTTTGGAATATTCCCTCAAGTTTGAATATGAAGACAAGTTGACTTGTCCCTTCCAACATTGCAATAAATTCTCTCTTTCATGTCCCCCTCTCAACATTTAATTCACAAATTCAAATTTGAATCTCCCTCTCTTGGGCACATTGGCCAAAACTTGCACATTCCTCAACCTATGACAAGTTGCCAAGTGGCCTCATCTCATTTGTCCAATCTTTATCTCACATTGCTCTCTTATGAGCATTCTTCCAATTTGAAAATCTATAAATAAAGGGTTGATTCTTCATCAAATCATCTACACTCTCATGCAAAGTTACTGTCTTAAATTGAGAACTAATTTTGCTCTTCACCATTGCATTTCATCATTTGAGTTTTAGCAAGGATTGGGAAAGGGTCATTGGCACATTTGACACCAATCCAAGATGGAATAGGTACTTGTTATGCTTTAGAAATGTCTTTTTGATCTCTTTTGTCATTTGTTGCATTTTTAAGCATTTACATGTTGTTTCATAGGAGCATTTTGAGGATTTTTCATATGACTAACCCATGTTTGAGGTTTTAGAGTTTTGCAGATTTCATGGTGCTCACATATGGCACTAGAAGGAGTGCAGAAATATATAGTCTCTTTTTTGTTTATTTGAAAATCAATGCATATAAGTTGCTTTTCAATTTATGCTTAAATACAAGCCTACATATCATGTGTTTTCCATTTTAAACTAATTGGATTTTTGAACTAGTGTATTGAGAGTCTTTATAGTATAAAAAAAAAGTTTAAGTACGAAGCATAGATCACATTAGCTTGGGTTGTAAAGTCTTTTTGTTTCTTTTCAAATTGATGGGAACATGAAGCCGTTTATCTCTGTTCATGCATGAAATATAAATGTTCTTCTTGAGAAAATCGTTGCAATATTTTGTGGATTGATACTTTTTTTCTAATATCATGTTTGAAACTCTTAGTTTACAGATAGGCATCCTTTCATTTTGTGATAATGCTATCTAAAGAGATCGTTGTTGTTAAATGAGTTGCGCCCCCATTCCAGCTTTCACATTTTGTCATTTCTTGATTGAGTTGCACCCCCATTCTAGCTTTCACACTTTGTCACTTCTTGAATCTAAAACTGGACTTTCAAAATTTTCTTTCATAGACTTACACATTTATCTCACACACCCGGTGGAAGGAGCATATTACACATCGAAGAATCACTATTAATGAGTATTTTACCAATGTAATTTGTATCATATTTCATGTTTTCTGTGCTTCATGATTCTATGTAATATTTGTTTGCTGGCTACACCAAATGGCGTATGAATCAGATTGACCAAACTAGGAAAAGCGAGGAGCGTTTCGTTGCACAAGGAGCTTGCGAAGGATCTTTGAGGGAACTTGGTGATAAATTGAAACATCCAAATTGAAACTCAAAAGCATTTTTTAAGGCTTGGAGATCCCATTGCATGCCTTAATTTTTTGTTTTAGGCTAACTGATCTTTGATTTTGGGTTTTAAAATGAACATTACCTAGGCTTTCAATTATCATTGCAAAGGGGATAAAATGAACTTTAGGCAACATTGACTAGATTTTGTTTAAGGTTAAAAAATTGAACAAGGCAAGTCTCACATCTCATTTTGGTTCTTTAAAACGAATCAAAAACATTGCTTCGAGGATTTAAAATGAAAATGTACAACTTATCAGTTATAATAGTTTCTTTGGAGAAAGGGAACTTTAAGCAATGGAGTGATTTTATTATCACTCATCTTAGTGAGAAGAATCTATTGTCATATTTGTATTTAATCAAGTTCCTATTCTAGGCACATGTTGTGGGTATATGATTTGGAAAGGATATGGGGCTCAAGTGTTTAGAGTTAATTTTGAGCATATAAATGATGATGACCTTTTGGATTCACTTGTTCATTTTGAGTGCCCTTATACTCTTTGAACTTACAATCAAGAATCATATGAAGATCATGATACTCCACCATCTCTTGGGTATGTGCAAGATCATGATGGGCCAAAAAGTGGCAATATTATGGGTATTTGTAGGGTATGTGGTTGACGACTTTTTTTAACCCAAAATTGATGAAATGAAAAGGGTTTTTAGAGTAGATTCTTAGCCTTCCACCAATAGAAATTACGCTTTAATTTGAATTTAATAAATAATTATTATTCATTTTCTATTAGAATTATGACGAAAGTCCTAATCGATAAGACATCTATAACTTTCAAACGGTATCACATTTTTTGAATCCGAAACATGTGTCACATTCTATGCTTCACATACTATAGGATTAAAAAAGAAAAAATAAATTTCATGAAGTTTTGACCAAGTTAAGGTGGTCGACATATGAGTTTTATATTTTTAAAATTTGTAATAAAAATTCATAATTAATTATTTACTAGGAAAAAAATTATAAAAAAATATGCATCACATCCGAACATGAGTCCTCTACTTATATATAAAATATTATAAAAATAATTATCATTTTATTATGGTTAGGGTGGAGACGGACACCTACTTCTTATTTTTTGAAATTTAAGTACTATTGCATTGAAATTTCAAAATTTCACCAAATAGATTTTATTTATTTTTAAATAAGCCTAGTAGTTTAGAAACTACAATTTTCTACAGATTCTATTCTTACATATTTTTGAAATAATATAGATAACTTATTTAAATTTTTACGTCAAGTTGCCTAACGTGCTGATTTTTCTAAATTTTTTGCCACTTAAGGGCCTGTTTTGTCCATGATGATCCTGCACATACCCTCTCGATGATCGTCTTTCCAATACCAATGTACCTTGTTATTCTTCAAAGAAGATAAACCATGCTTGTGATCCTTTGGAGGTTTTTGAGACTTCAAATGAGGTTCTAGTTGCTTTAGATGTTCTTGATTCTTTTTCAGAGATAGTTGATCCACCTTAGTTAAGTATTCCATCATTCCTATGGAACGAGATTCTCATTGTCTTTCTGATTGGGATTCATATTTGTCAAAAATTGGTTCATTGTTTGTGGAATCTCACATTTCAAATTTGGAAGAAATGTTTGAAGGATTAATTTCCCTATTTGATGATAGTTGTGGTACAAATGTTGTCACTCCATCTCTATCTTTGGAGAATGTTCAAGATCAGTTTCCAATGATACATTGCTTGTCACCTTCTATTGTGATTGGGCATGTTCCTGATTGGATTGTGGCATCATCTTCCAAGGTCTTGGAAACACATGAATAGATTTTAGAGACATTATCATCCTACATTTTGATTTCACTTGCTAATTCCTATCCACAATGGGAAGCATACCTGCATTTGTACTTGGTATTGTTTCTTCCAAAAGGGAGACATGTTTTTCAAAATTGGATCATATTTTTTCTTCAGGGACCTAGCATATCTGCAAGTGATTACACATTGTGGGGGGGCTATATAGTCTCTCTCTTTCCCTCTTATGGGGGGCCTATTGATTGTATATACATGATGTATGTAGTCCTTGGGGGATTTTATTGAGTCCTCTATCCATGCATCTTCTTTTTCTTTTCTCTCTTTTGGAGAGGAGTTTTCTCCCATTTGGTTTTTCCACTTTTCTCTAGTTGTGAGAGATTTATTTCTTGCATTGTAAATGGGTACCTAACATGGTTGTATAGTTGGGACCTATATTGCATAATAATTCTCCCTAATTTTTCACTTAAAGGGGTGTTACTGTGTTAAGTTTTAACATAGGGATAATTAGTTTTTCCCATAGGGTAGTTTTTCACTTGTCTATTTTTTCATGCCTTTAAAAAGGCTTGTATACTATGTAATTTATCATCTCATCTAAATATATTTTCATCTATGTTGAAATAGCATAATTCTTCTCTCATCTATAAAGATTTATTTATAGGTTGTGATCCTAGGATTGGTGGTTGACACCAACAAATCGTGGGTCTGAGTAAGGTTAAATTTCCAAGAAAATGGCCCATGGTTTTGTGAAAAATACACAAACTACAAAATGAAGGTTCCTTTGCAAAAAAATTCCCCACTTTCAATTTAAGACTTGTCTTGTAGATATAAACATGGGAATTTAGATTGAAATGCGGCCTGCAAATCATGGGCTATGAAAACTACTATCACACCACCTTTTGAACCATCACATTGAACCTTCACAAAAAAACTCAAACATCCTTCAAATCATGCCTCTCTAATTTTTGAATGAGGTTCCCCTCTCAACAGAGAATTGAATCAGGCCTCTAATGTGCCACCTCCAATCAAGCCTCCAACATAAAGTCACACCCTCCAATAGTGCACAGGTCTCTCAACAATGCATCAATCCAAAGTTAGAATCAAATGCCTTTCAAACTAAAAATAATGCATCCCTTCAACAAGAAAATTTGAAAATAATGGAAACTTTAAAATTTAATAAATTTCAAATGACAAATAATCTCCACCATTCAAATAAATGATCTCATACTCTGATGAAAACTCTTAGTAGAAGGAGTTACAGATAGCCGACTCTGATATCATGTTGGCGTAAATTCACCTCCCAAGAGCACAATCAAAAATATAAACCTTCACAAATACAAGAGAAGCAAAGCTCTTTCACCAATGAGTGAATAATAATTGAGAAGAAGGATAATGTACATTGGCCTTGCTTATAAAGGAAAGGAAAAGTTGGTAAAAATGTAACCGAGAACAACTATCAATTAATTAAATGCATTAATAAACTATAATACATTATGCCTAAGTGAACTTAAACAGGTAAATATCCTATTTACTTTAACAAATAATAGTCTCATTATTGGCTAACAAAATAAGAAATAATACCCTTGTAAATAATTAGTTTCGTAAATAGATATGTGAAAGAAATCATGTTGGTTGAACTAGTTATAATCAATCAAGTGGATTAAATGTTGTGATTTTAATAGTATTACTTTGGGGAGATATTAACATTGATGCTATTAAGGAAGAAAATAAGCAATAAAATATGTTAACATTACATTTAAGTGCAGTGTTAATAAGAAATGCGGCTATTAAAAGTGATCATCAATGGAAGATTTGTAAATGATTAGAATATTGCATTAGCATCAACAACATTATAATTAAATTTGACCTAGACATGACATCATGACACCTAAGGAAATATGAAGTTTAAATTTCTAAATTAAACAAAAAGCACATTGGTGGTGATATTATAAATAATACCATCTCACCAAACATTGGTAAGGAATTAATTTTGCAATCTATAACACTTGACATAGAAAGAAGTCATTCGTCATGACCGTATAGCTAGTTGGTCTATGTGAAGTTCCTCATTCATTATAAATTTATCTTTTAGTGTTGGGATTCAAAATTTTCAAAGGTGGTTAGTTATGGGTGAGATAGGTTTCGAACCTGTGTTCAAAATAAAATGTTGAGTTTTTCTAGCTAAATTATGGGCATGAAAAAATGTAAAGGGATACATTTTCTATCACTACATAAATAAATAAATTTTAGTATTTTTTTTGTGCAATATAATCAACTTTTTTTCTTTTCTTGATGAAACACTTGTATTAGTATATATATACTCAATTATGTAATAGTATATATATATTTCATTTAATTACCACCAAGGGGTTTGACCAAGGCAAACCCCTATTCACTAACCCCCCAACATTTTTCCCATTTCTTGTGTGTGGTTTTTAGGGCTAGGTTGCAAATTTACTAATAAGTTAATATTGGAAAAGTGATCAAAGAAAATAAAAGTTTTCAAAGTCCTGAAAGAAGCTTGGAGAAGATCTACAGGCTTAATTTTGTAGTTTCAAACCCAAATCTGAATCGGGAGCAGAAAAGTAAACTTAGGTCTATAGTTTCCTGTTCTGAATTTCTAGAAATCTAGAGGTGGAACGATTCACCACTATTGGTTAATGAGTCCCAATGCCTAAGCCTAAATAGTAATTTTACATATTTCATTACCCATTTGTTTGAAATCTATTCCAACACAGTCTTCCCAAAACTAGACTAAGTCACCTAGCTTGGCGTATGAGTCCCAGTTGATATCAATAGCAGATTCTTTAGAATTCAAGAGCTCCATTCCATCTTAAACAAGTTCCGAGGTGCACACTTTTAGTCTCATAGCTTTACATTACATTCTACTTGCACTTTTAGGCCTTTTTCCATATCACACTATGTTTTCAAACATTTGGTAATTTCCAAGTTTACACTTGGTGGTGAACCCCTTTCTTGTCTTTAATCATCCACAAAGATATCTTATAGTTAGACCTTTCACATCCTTTGTTGGATTAAGATCTCCAAGGTATTCTTGAATGTAAATATTGTTAAATTGGATCTCTCTCATTCTATCCATTTTGTGGACAAGGAAGTGAAGCATCCATTTTCGATATCCACATTTTCATGAACCCAACTTTTGAACATCATAATTCTAATTTGGATTACATTTACATCCTAGATTTAGCTTGCATTAACCTTACATTGTGCATTAGTTAATTTTCATTTTAGGATTTCAAAATTTGCATTAGTGAAAAGTTCATTATTGCCCTTATTTTCATTAAAAATCAGTAAAAATATGCATTTGCATCTCAGATTTGCATTAAAACACACAAAAAGCATAAAATTCATTTCAAAAATTCTAATTTTTTTAAAAAAATTTATTAGTACCAGGACTCATTCGCCACCTTGGGTGAATCGGTCCCTTTGCATAGTTTGCACTGCATTTTCTGGCATTTAATCTTCATTTTCTGAGTTCTTGTTTGTTGTTGTTACTTTTCTGTTTCAATTGGAAGACATTCTGTTTCATTCAATTCATTGCATTTAGCTTAAATTCATTCATCTTGTACATTGCTTAAAATCAAAATTTCATTTACCACATTGTTGCATAGTTTAGACTCTAAATTTGCACAAGGGATATGTGTTTTAATAAGCTTTGGATGTCATTAAAGTCCTTAGTAGATATGTCAAGTTGTGCCTTTGGAAATGACCCTAATGACATTAAACTCATTCATCCTCCTTCAACTCCTAATGCATGTCCTCCTCATGATGTAGACATCATTGGAGAAGATGATGACAACATGAATAAGTTCCTAAACAATTGCCTTGAAAACCTTGAAGCTAATGCATCCTTTTATCCATCCATGACCCATCCAAATCTTCCTACCATACCACCTCTTGAGATGTTTGGTTACTTACATCCTGAAACAAAATTTGAACCTATGTTCCCTACAACAGGTGAACTTAGTTCATCTAGACAAGCAAACACTCAACCATTTTATGATAACAAAGTAACAAACAATCCAATCAACCTTGAAGAAACATATGGAAAAGGCTTCACAATCTTGAGAAAACAAGGATGTGACACAACAAGTGAACATGAAATCCATCATCTCTTAGATCAAAAACCAATGGATGAAAACACAAAGGGGGTGGGCTATCAAGATCCCTCTCATAACAACAAGCCTCCTAGAGAATATCTAAGGCTTCGTGATGATGGTACGATGATCTTTCATTCCCCTCTTGGTTTGAATGTTCTCATTGTTGCAGAGTAACCCTTGATTAATAAAAATGACAAGGATGAGAGGATCACTTTTGGTCCTCCTCCTTCAATTCGAGAGAAGGGTGAATCTAGAAAACAAAAGAGGCCTTAGAAGTTAGAAAACCTAAAGTTTCCTCTCTATCCACCACTTGAAAGTGAACGAAAATTACAAACTCTTCTCAACCAAGGATTAATATTATTACCACCTATGAACCAACTTGTGCTATATCCTAAAGATGCAAAAGTTCCACATTGTGCATATCATCACGTTCTTAGACATAGTAGTGATGTGTGTTATGCTTTGAAATAAATATTGAGTAAGTATCACTTCGATGGCAATAATTGCTATCTAGTGATCGCATAACACACTCTCCTACTCTTTGTCATGTAATAGTTGTAGAACATTCTCTTCTCACTATTACATGACCTTTTCCATCACCTATCTCGACTCATTCTTATCTCGCACTCAATGGGGGCAAGCAATTGTTAGCCTTGGTCTAGTAAGACATTCATTGTTGTCCCTTAGGTTCATTATGTACCTTCTGCTTATACAGACAGAGATTGGGAGGATGACTTGCTCAACGATTGACTTGCATTTTGCTTACTAGTCTTTTTCATTTTCTTTTTCTTCTTTCATTTTATTTTGTGTGATTGCATGTGTGTAATATGGTCCCCCATGATGTTCTTTTTGATATTCTCTCTCTTTGTGACATTCCTCTATTTGTACCTTCATTCTTCTCTATGTCGTGCATCACTTTTTCCTTTTTATCTTTCTCTTTTTCTTGTGTTTTCCTTTTGGGGATGATGCAAGGCATCGAGACATTCAAGTCTCGTTCATGTTGACCCAAAATGATTTATTTTTCCTTGCATTTTCATTTTTATCTTTGTCTTGTGTTTTTCTTTTGGGGATGATGCAAGGTATTGATACATTTAGGTCTCCTTCATGTTGACCCAAAAGGCTTTCATTTTCGTTTCCTTTTCATTTTTATCTTTGTCTTTTTTCTTTTTCTTTTCGGGGATGATGCAAGGCATTGAGACACCATATGTCTCTTCCATTTTGACCCCAAAGTTTGTTTTCCTTTGTTTTCACTATCTTTGTGTCATTCTTCAAGTTTTGTGTATTTGGGTCATGATGATAGTTTTGAGCTCTCTATAATCAATGTAGCAAAGAACATACTGACCCCAAATCTATAGATCCCTTATGTGTTTGGTGTTTTCCTTTTAGGGGAAACCACTCTTCCTCTTCTTTTTTTCTCACATGATGCAAATTTACTTGGAAACATATTACTTGGCATAGGGCTTTCCAAGTTGGCTCTCATGTATTCTTTCTTGTTAGCATTTTTCATTTTCTACTTTAAAGTAATTTCTCATAGCATGGTGTTTAGCAATTCCTTAAAAGTGGGGGCATACATTGACATTATTATTTTACATTTTTCCTTTCTCTTGGTTATTAGTGTAGCCTTCTTACTTCATACAACGTGTTTGTCACTTTGTGGATGTTATTGGGTATGATTTCTTTCATGAGCATGATCTATCTTAGCATATTAAATTCCTCTTAGTGGCTTGATGTGATACACTGCATCCCCTAGGTTGCAAATCTTCTATTCTTTGATTGGTCCTCTCTTGGAGACATTAGGCACAATGTTCCCTAAGTTAAAGACCTTGCATGAACTAAGAAAGGCTCCTTTGAACATTCTTTGCATGTTGCATTTTGCATTTGTTATATGGCCACCTTGCATAACAAAGCTTACATGCCTATGGAGCCATTGTGTTTGTTCATGAGTTCCAAGCATATGGAGTTTTTCTTGTTTCATGAAGCTCGAAAGACCATTTTTATTTTTTTGGCACCTTATTAAAGTTATCAAGAGGTATAACTTTGGTATGGTTGAGTAGGAAGCCCATTCTGAGGCAAGACTTTCCCCATAGCCACCTGCATGTGTGTGAGGGTATACCGGCCATGAGTGTATGTTTCTCACCTTTTAGGCCTTTTCACTTGGTGGACAACCATGAGTTCTGTCACCTCAAAGTGAGTATGTGTTTTTTTGGACAAACAACCTAGATCTGATCCATATTGTGTTGGAAAAATGGTTGAAGCTTGATTTGATTCTTTCTTTTCCCTTTCTTTTTTTATTTTTAATCTTTGGCATTATATGCTTGTTCCTTTTTGTTGTTCTTGATATGCTTATGTTGATTTGTCATGGGATCATGATGGGGGTGATCACCCCTCTTGATAATTGTCATCCCAACTTGCTATGTGCTTATGTTGATTTGTCATGGGATCATGATCCTGGGGGCTTGATCACCCCTCTTGATAATTGTCATCCCAACTTGCTAGCATTGGTTCATTTGAACCCCTCCTAATGCATGTTGGTCTACTTTAGTGTGAGTTTGAAGTAGGTTCATTCTCTCACTAAAGTGGGGGCTAAATATGTACATTGAAAAAGTAACCCTTCTACTTTTTCTATCTCATTTAGGCCCTCCTTGTGACTTTAGATTATTTTTTCCTTGATTTAGTTTTGTAATGTGGATAACACATTCACATTAGGTCTTGGGCCCTTGTGAACTAAATGGATTTAAATGGTACCTTTCCTAAGTGTTCTAAAGTATTGTAATACACTTTAAAACTTTTCTAGGGTCTTGTTAATGTATTACACCTAAATAACCTCTTTTCATCATTTACTAAGCCTTGTTTCAAAGTGTTGTAAAGTGTTATATCACACTTTCACCCTTTTCTAGGTTTGTCATTAATAATTGAGATTTCTTATGCTTTAATTGGCCCCATTTTGCATCCACAGGCCTTATTTATGTGTATTTTTTAAAAGAATAATCCCAATAAATATCATTTAAAACATAACAATCCTGAAACCCACCTCAAATTCCTAAGGTGGGACCCATTTTCCTAGGGTGGAAAATGAGTCCCCTTTAACTTACAATTCAAATTTAATTCAAAATTATGGCAGGTTTTTATTCTCCAACATCTAAGGTCATCTTGTTGTGCTGTAATTTCAAGAATTATTGCATAATTGAGTATAAATACAAGCTTCTTTCCCTCATTTTAATACATAGAAAGTTGATCAAGCATTCAAGAGTTCACAAGAGCATTTGAGAATTCATAAGAGCATTCAAGGAATTTCATAGGAATAATATCAAGAAATCAAGAGCATTTTCAAGTGTCATTCATCATGTCAAATATTTTTTGCATCATGTTGTTTTAGAGCTAACATTTGTGATGTAGGATTGTGTGATTCAAGGAAGCATTGCATTCAAGGTCTATCAATATCAAGCTAGTTTCAAAGTCCACATCCATTGGAGCCAAGACTTACATGTTTGTAGCACCTTATTGATAGGTTTTGGTGAGTTGCAACATCATTATTTGTTCATTCATCATTCTCCATTCTATTTCATTTCATTTTAAGGGTTTAATTACCAACAAGGGGTTTGACGAAGGAAAACCCCTATTCACTAATCCCCCAACATTTTCCCCTCTTCTTGTGTGTGGTTTGCAAGGTTAGGTTGTAGATTTACCAAGAAGTTCAGATTTGAGAAGTGATCAAAGCAAATCAAAGTTTTCAAAGTTCTAAAAGAAGCTGGAGAAGATCTATAGGCTAAATTCTATAGTTTTAGACTCAAATCTAAATTAGGAGAAAAAAGGTAGACTGAGGGCTACAGTTTCCTGTTCTAAATTTCCAAAAATCTAGAAGTGGACTAATTCACCACTATTGGTGAATGAGTCCCACTACCTAGGCCTAAATAGGAAATTTTCATATCTGAGTACCCATTTGTCTAAAATCTGTTCTGACATAGTCTTCCCAAAACTGGACTAAGTCACCCAACTTGGAGTATGAGTCCTTGTTGACATCAATAGAAGATTCTTCAGAATTCTAGAGCTACATTCCATCTCTAGCAAGTTCCCAGGTGCACACTTTCAATCTCATAGCTTTACATTACATTCTACTTGCATTTTTAGGCCTTTTTTCATATCACACTGTGTTTACAAAAATTTTGTATTTTCCAAGTTTACACTTGATGGTGAACCACTTTCTTGTATTAATTCATCCAAAAGGATATATTATAGTCATATCTTTCACATCCTTCATTGGATTGAGATATTTAAGGTATTCTTGAATTTGAACATTGTGAAGTTAGATCTCTCTCCTATCCATTTTGTGGACAAGGAAGTGAAGCATCCATTTGTGGTGTCCACAATACATATAGGTGGTGGTTAAAATCTTGAGTGATGTTTTTCGAGTGGTTGGTGAAGCCGTAACCCTATTGACCATACCTACCTGGATGGTGGAAAATTCTAGTTGTAATTTTTTTATCTCATTTCTAACTTAGATATAATGAATCTAGCTATAACACATCTTTAACCAAAATTAATTTTTAGTTATAATGCTTAAAATCACTTGTGTTGATAAGTTGATTGAAAGTGTGGAAAAAATATTTTCATTTATTAAGTAACAAAATAAAATGGAAAGAAACTCTTAGTGAGGTTATGGAAAATATCAAGCTAGACCTCATAAAGGACTTAATTCTTGTTAACCCATTCTCAAAGTATTATTTCTAGGGGATTTCTCTAAAAAAACTATCCTATTAAGGTGAAATGATCAAACCATTTACAAGAACTATCAAACATAGGGGCAAAAAAAAACATATACACTAGGAACTCAAAATATGTACCTCATGAAAAACTTTCGCAAGAAAATTCCATGGAATTTTTCTTAGAGGATCCATTACCTAGATCCACCAAAGTATCAAAACTAACATGACTTGCTTTATTGAAGTTGTTTGAGCCCATATAAAGGATGGACTAAAAAAATATGCAGTAAATATGGAAGGTTAAAGTGTTTTCTATACCATGAATGTGGTTTTAAATAAGGAGATCTAATGACAAAAATAAAAGAGAAAAAACCTAGTAGAGTCAAACACCATTAATTTTCATAATCCAATTTACCTATTCTTTATATTTTCCTTCAATAATTTACACAAATATTTCTAATCTATATTTATTTCTCTTCTTATCCATCTTTTTATCTTTCTACTTCAATATTACATAAAATATTAACAACACCTTCATTTATTTAGAGGATTTTATCTAACTACCATCTAAATCCATCATGATATTAGACGAATTACTCCTAATCACCATCATTAGATAATCCCACAATTCTAGAAAAGAATAAATAAGTGCATAAAATGATCCTCTTCCTTCATCTTCGCTCGAATAGAGTGAAAATCAATCATTATCACATTGAATGTGTTCATGTTCCTAGTTAAAAAACCATTATTCCTCATCATAAGAGTATACAACTTCTTTGTTAAGATAAGTTTATTTACCAAGGATTTATCTTGATAATTTTCCCTTAAATTATTTCAAAGGGATAATGCATTGGATTCTTCACATATATTTAAAAATATAAAACATACCAAGTACATACTAACAAGGCCCTTTTCTTTTATTTCCAATATATTCAAATTGTCTTGATACATTTTAATTGGTTTAGATCTAGATATCGTAAGACTTAGATCTCTTTATCTACAAGAATATCCTTCACTTGAGTTTTCCCAACTTAAAACTAGTGCCTATAAGTCTCCATATCTCTATCCTTGGTGTGGATATTATTTCTCAAAAATAGTATCTGCTTTTGTTCAAGATCCTAATTTTTCCAAGATTAGTATATAAAATCTTTTCCTTAACACCTTTAATCTGAGGTGATCATGCACTAATTCCAAATAAATGTGTAGAATGTACTTCTTACTATATTTTTTTAGGGGATATATGTGTAAAAATAATTAATCTTATAATTACATAAATAAATATAGAAAAAGATAATTCTTCACAAGACATTTTACATGGATAATAAATTTTCATGAGGAAAAATATATAATCTAAATTAAAATCAATTATATTAAATTGGAAAATATGATTTTTCAATACAAGTATTAGACTATACCTTTATAGGAGTAACACCAAAATTTATACATTGAGAAACCTTTAGAAACATTTAAATGTCTAAAAATCAACCATATAATCACATAGCTCCAAACCCAATCACCAATGAATATGAAAATATCAAATTAAAAAATAAGAGTTGTTTTCCCAAGCCATGATTCAAAATAATGACCCAAAAGCAATGTCATATTTGTCACACATTTTTGTGCCCAAGTTAGTAATGATCTTCAATGTTGATATTACAATATTATCTTACAACTACCATAATATTTTATAGATTCAATCATATGTAACTCCTAAATTTGAGTTCTAAATTTTTGTATAGTTAAAACCATTCAAAAATATTTTTTAAATTTTAATAATTTGTTATTCAATATTTCAATCGAGCTCCCTTATAATTTTTTTTTTACACATCATAAAAATATTTTATAGGTAACTCTCATATTACAATGTCATAATGATATTATATGTTCTTTAATTATCTTAAACATTTCTCATAGTCTCAATATAATATAAATAATACCAATGTAATGTGGGATACTTCATTTCGCAAATGAAGCTAAAAATAGTTTATAACTATGAACATTAGGATGTAAGGTTCAAACATATTTCCTAACATTCAATTAATATGAATCCCCTTAGACCATTCGTGTCAATAGGTTTTTTAATTATCTACTAGTCCTATTTACATGTTAAGTCCACTTAGGTCCTAGGAAGGAATATTTCTAGTTAAGAATTAGTTGTCATTTATTTTATCTAGTTGGCATTTATTTAATTCTTGTGACCTAGGTTGTTATGATTTAGTTGTCTCATGTGATTAGATTAACACACCTATCATGATCTTGTTGAATTTTATTCCTCACCTTGTCTATATTAGAAAGGAATCATATGTACATTTATATATTCAATTTGGCTGATATTTTGGTATTCTTGTATCCTTAATCATAACATGATATTTTTTCCATCTCCCTTATGGAAGTTATTTGGTCTTGCAAGTGATCTCAGGGTGTTGATAATTTCACCATGAAATCCTACATAAACTTCTTACTATCTATTAATTACAAAATTAATCATGAAATGTTGTAATAGTGTGCTAGGGTATTGTATAAAATGGTAAACACTAATTTACTATTTATCATTTGATAGAAAATTTAATTCACTTGATTAATTTAAGAGAAACACATAAACTGCAATTATATTTGACAACATATTAGAACATACTACATTTCTCGTGTCCTTGATTATTGTTGATATTCATTAATTTTCTAAGCAATTGACATATAGATAAGATGCATAGCTAGTAAGATCAGGTAAATGTTTCTATTAACACCACCTATTTTGAAAACTATTTCTAGATATTGAGGTAAGAAAAATATAATAATCAAAAGATGAAGTTTCTCCATAATCATAGGCCATAGATTAGAATCAATTCTATAGGTAAAAATATTTGTTTCATAAGTATATGTTAAACATGGAGAAGAAAATAAAATATATAAGTATCTAGTAAAGTTTTTGATTTTAGATCTAATTATTCAATAACCTTTTAAATCATCAAGAATGATCATGAACAAAGTACTTCATTTTCAAATGTAAAATAATTCCTTGATCCTTTTCTATCATTTTAAAATGAATAATTAATCTTGTTACTATTTCAACTCATAACCCTAAGCTAATTTATTGTCATCATATATTTGATTACATTACAATCATATTCTATTTCATATAAAGAATATAATTTTACTTTTTTTTAATTTATAATCAATGATTAAAATTGTATTCATTAAATAATAAATAATAACAAAATACGTTGAAAAACTTGAAATAGTTCATCTCTATTTTATCTAATTTTCTATTTCTTGGGTTGTTGTGTTTTGACTATTTTTTGGTTGTTGGTTGGCTTCTGATTTCATTACTTCATGTTTCATATTAGCGGCTTTTTGTTTTGATTCGATGTGAAGGGTTTTAAATCCATTCAAAACTTGGTTTTCCCTATTAATCAAAATAATTGATATATATTAAATCTCTTATAAAAATAATTATATTTTTATGTATTCTAATTTAAATTATTATAATCTTAAATTAGGATTTTTTATTTTTTTTATCATTTTAAATGAAAATAGTTATTAACAAATTCTGATTATGATTCTATAAGGAGCTTGGTAGTTTTTATTATTTGTGTGTGGATTTCTAGGTGAAAACTTTGTTTCTTTAGAAAGAAAAATAATTAGCAAAACTAAAGTTGAAAAATAAAGTTATTAACAACTTTTCTTGTTAGAGCAAGTGTAAATATTTATCTATCTAAAGCTTATATTCATAATAATAAGAAGTATTTTCCTATATCATATAGGATATGATTCTCCAATTTTTATATAAGTTAAACTCCACTTACAATTAGTTGCGTTGAAAGATAGTACTTCTCTTAACTTCCAAAGACTTACAAAGTTAACAATTATTGTAATATCAAATTTTATCTAATTAAAATATATTTTAGAAAAAAAAAAATAATTTACATAATATCTAAATTTTATTAGATAGAAAATGTGATATATAATTATCATTTCTTTTGGAAAAAGGAAATGATATTTACCATATTCTTTGCAAAAGAATAATATAAATATGTTACACACTTACATTTCCTAATAAATAGATAGATTTGGACTTGAAATTATAACAATTTAACACATGCCTCCTTATTCAAGTCATTATATCTTTAACTCTCTCTAAATTTTATAGGATTCCATGATGGAGAACACGCCTTTATTGACTGCAACCTTAAAATCTTTAAATCCAACTAACTTCAATAGGTCTTGGAATTGTGGGATAGTGCGTTCTTTACCACCTTTAAAAACATTCATCATCGCCAAATCAAAGCTCACAGCTAGCCTTGATCTTATACTCATGTCTATCTCCTCTGGAATTAAAATTTCAATGATAATTAACTTGCCAAATCTTGGTAGAGCCGAGTAACAGTTGTTCAAAATTTTACTGCAAGCTTCATCATCCCAATTATGTAACACATTCTGTCATTCAACACACTTTAGTAAGAAAAAAAACTAGCATAAATTAAGTACACAAAAATAATAATTTTACACACCTTAAGAAGTATTGCATCCCCTTTAGTAGGAATAGACTCAAACATGTTGCCTCCATAATACTCTATACCTACAAAAGATAATTAATTGAGATATTTTTTTAACATATATTTTTATCAACTAAAAATTATGTTAAACATTTTAAAATAAAAAGTGACAAAATTTGGTTTATTAAATAGTTTGAAAAAATACAAATATTGTTAGATCTTTCAAATATACAATTAATCCATATAATATGAAATTATTATATACAATATGAAATTAAGTGTCGTGGTTTTTAGTCTTTTAATTATGTATATCTTATAAAGGAGAGGGGCCAATAGTTATGTGGGTTCAATTATGGTATACTACTTGTCCTTATAAGACTTAATATTGTAATATATTTATACTATATAATGTCAATAATTAGATCACATATAAATCAAAAAGTAGCCAAATGTTTGTCAAGATGGACCCATAGATAAACACATGAGAATATATGTGATATATTAATATATATTCATTAACAAATGAAGTAAACACCTTTGTGTTTCATATAAAATTAACTACCAGCAATTCACAGATGGAAAATTCACTGCCAACAATTCACCATAGGAAAATTCACGGCCATGACAATTCACTGCATGAAAAATAAATTGCATGCATTTTTCGCCGTTAATTTTCCATAGCAGTGAATTGCTGGTGGCAGTGAATTTTCCTGCAGTGAATTGTTCACGGTAAATTTTCCGTCGGTAAATTGCTGGAGGTGAATTTTCCTAGAGCCATTATAACTATCCACACAATAAGTGTAACATTTATAAAATTTTGTGCTCATTTAAACAAGTCTTATTGTTATGTTGAAAATTACTATTCTTATGTGTTCAACTATTGATCCATTTGTACTAGATATAACAACTATTGATTCAAATTTATTTTTAAATTCCAATCACTTCGCGATCTTGGGATTCAAACAAATTTATTTATTTATTTTTTAATTTAAAATAAAATAGTAACTTACATAAGAGATAAAACAAACATATTTTTTACTTAATTTATTTGGATTATAAAAACTCTTTATTTAGACTGCTATAATTAGACGTACCTGGGAGCTTAGGGGCTTTGGCAATGACATAGGACATGTCGAAATTAACAGCAGAGATGTGAGGATAAGCAGCCTTTATCATGCTACAATTGCGCCCCGTTGATCCCCCAACGTCCACCAAAACCTTCACATCCTTAAACCCAGCGTAGCTCTTCAACACACTTTTTATGGAGAGATTACTCATAGCAGAATGAAATATTTCTGCCAGCTGCCCATTCTCGGCCAAGTACTGAAACACAGGCTTTCCGTGGGCCTTCTCGAAGGGCACCAAACCCTCCTCCAGAACAGCTTCGTGAAGAAACTGCAGCGTCTGAAGGTTAGAGGACTCTGTGTTGAGGAGAAACATGGAAGCCAACGATAGTCCGTTCTCGTCCTTCACCAGAAGTCGCGACATCGGAGTTAAGCCGTAGGCCCGGGGATTCGAACCAGAGATGGCGAAAAGGCCGTAGGTTGCAAGCGCCTGTAGAAGCCGCTCTAGTTTTGCTTCGCTGGTGGTGGTTCCCGGGATTCGATCCGCGATCTGCTTGGCCGTCAGAGGAGCCGACTCTGCCGAGAGAATGTCAGGAACCTTTAGCAAAATTGCTGCTTTTGCTGCCATTGGAAATGTGCACAGATACGATAATTCCAGCATAGCTTCCATGCTTTCAATCTCTTCACATCGATTTTCGCTGCTCATCTTGAGATAATTGAAATGCTAAGCCAAAATTGAATCTTTGCAGAGGCGTGAGATCTGTGGTATGCATTATCCATATTTAAAGAGTCTATAGGAAGGTTTGATCGTCCATCACAATTCAGGGTAGACGTCATAAATAAATGTTATTGGTAGGAAGCAAACATCGTTTTTAGGGATGAAGTGTTACAACAATCTTATCTTTTCTTTATTTTGGATAAATACTTCATGACAGACGTCTGCAAAGGTATGGAAGATAGGATAATACTTTTCTAGTTTGAATTCCAGTCCTTTTCGAACCGCGAAAGCCATAAATAAATTCATGATAATTTAAAGAGATGTTCCCTGGGTGGGCAGTTCCACCATTGAAGAGGTGGGACGGAATTCGTATTATTATGAATAGACTCTAAGCAGCATTATCATATAATCCCTCGTTTGAATAATAACAAATTGGACGCATAGGTTCAATGGGTATGTCAATACTAGTTCAATTTTACGTATGAATTTTAGTTAGTATATTTTAAGTTTTTATCATATGTTAACTGAAGTATTTATAAGAGTTTAATTATATATTATGAAAGCATATATAAATGGTGTGGTAATATTTGGATTTATGAATTATGGATCATTTTTTCAACTATAGTTAACATTGTATGTAAATATCAGAAGATGATTTGTGTATTCAATGTTACGTTGGTGGTTGTAGGCTACATTTAGCAATTGTTCTTTGTATGTAGCATAGCATTCAAGCTCAATTACTCAAGACAACCCATTAGATTAGGCGCCTTCTTGAAAACTAGTTGTATGGCCATGGATGTTTTAACTGCAAGTTACTTTTAACTAATGAAACTCCTAAGCTCATGTCACTTGCCCATGTCTTGGTCGTCAAGCTAGGTGCAAAGTTTACAAAGACTGAAAGGAACAACACCTATTTTTGGCTAAGATCTAATGGAAAGACTAAGGTTGTAATCAAGTACAAAAATGAAAACCATTGTAGTCCATCTAAGCATTTGAAGTTAGAGGGTTTCATATCACCATTTTCATTTGCAATCTCCAAGTATATATTTAATAGGAATGTGCCATTAAAGTTGAGAAGTTTGTATTGTTGAGTTTAGTATCTATTTTTTTTGCTTGAACCCTTTGTCTTTTTTCTACCAATAGTAAGCCTTCTCTTACGATCTCTCTCTAAGATGGAACAATACAAGTCTTCAAAAGTAAACTTTCTTACCAATGTTGATAGAACTATCATGTTTTTCATAGTTTTTGGGAGATGTGAAAAATACCCTAGTCAATCATCTTTTGAAGCTTCAAATAAAGAAGACAAAAAGACTTCTTAGTAGAATATTCTAAAATTGTTAACCTAGTAACTTTACAACTACACTTCTTAAATTAAATCTGTACAACTTTAATAAATTGATAATTGAATTTTCTCAATATAAATATATAGTCCTTTTATAATATAGGAAAAAAAAATGACTTAACATATTATAACCATTTTATAATAAATAGATTCTAAAATATGTATAAAAAAATTTAACTATTTTAAAAAAATTATTACAAAATATTAAATAGATTATATATAACTTTTTTATGGCTTCAAGTAAATTCACTGCCACCGCTAACAATTCACTACGGGAAAATTCACCGCCATGACAAATTCACCTCGAGGAAAGTTCACCACCATAAATTGGCCACCATGGAAAATTAATTGCAAACTTTTAATGCAATGAATTTTCCACAGTTGTGATTTACTGGTGGTGAATTTTACTTGATGTGAAATGACAATGAATTTATCAGGTAGTAAATTGTTGACAGTGAATTTTCTCGTGGTGAATTACTGACAGTAAATTTTCCTATAACCCTTTTTTAATTAAACATTATTCTCCATACTCAAATCTATAACTTCATTATCAAATAAATTACGTTTCAACACTTTTGTGACAACAAGAACTACCACACCATGCTTATATTTAATTCTACTTTACAAAATCTAATCATTACCTGACACTTGCTATTTAAACAATAAATTGTATCATTATACTGATTATGGTATGTTCTCAAGGACCGAAAATGTGTCTTACCAAACAAACATGTCTTTAAATTGCCATACTTCATTAGTTGTTTGCATCAAATTTCGAATAGGACAGGAAACCAAAGTCGACATAAAAAATCTGGCTTATGCTTCTCAACATCTGTAATTAAGCAATATGTTTAATGCATGAACAATCAAACACTGGAGCAGATAATTGTCACGCTTCATTAATTAAATCGAAAACAATGGCATTTATTTACATATGGACAATTAGACTTACCTTATACTCTATAACAGGGACAGTACATACCATAAACCTCGCGCCTCTCCAGTAAATTTAATTTAATTCAATTTAAAGCTCATCAAAGCTTATAAAAAAATTAAATTAATAGAAAAAAAAACCTTCACTCACTTGTTTCTTCAGTATTTATTTAGATAATACACTATAGTAATGATAATTTAATTAATACTGAATTTTTTGAGTTTCACGTTATTAGGTTGTTTGTAATTGGTGGAAAATTTTCATGATAGTAATTTTATTTTTCTTGGTAGCTTAATAGCAATTGTTGTCATTTTCATGTAGATAAATTTATTTTTTTTAAGTAGATTTTCTTGTTGATAGGGATTTGTGTGTTTGTGGAAATAGTTTCTTCAAAATTTTCAAATGCATTCCAACTCTTTTGATAAATGTATTTAAATAGAGCTTGTACAACTTTAGACATGAGTGACGATGTTGCAATTTGAAGGAAATTTCTTTGAAAAGTATTTACAATTAAGATATATTCAAAATACTTTAATAAGTTGGAAGTACATTTGACTATCCCTTATATTGATTTCTAATATCTTAATTAAAAGTTAATAAATAATTACTAATTGAAAACATATATTTAAATAACAAAAAAAATTGCTTATTTAATAAAACATAAATTATTAGTCATTTATAAGATCCTAAATTTATTAAAATACTAGCATCCCAATTTTATACATTAAATAAGTTGTATATTAAGAATTATATAACTTTATAAATATTTTATATTATTTTAATTTTTTAATAAAACAATATGTGAAAGTTGTGTGAATTAAATGACGAGACAAATCATAATTTCAAATATAGAAAGACAAATGATCATAAGTTATTTTAAACTTCATTATTTTTGTATGTTATCCACATAAATCACCTTTGATGAAAATGCCCCACAATGACTCAATCTTTTTGTTTACCTTTTACAAGATGTTGGAATGTATTAAGCCATAGAAATTGATTAAATATTTTAAGGAAATTATAAATTTTGAATGAGAGGAGTAAACATTAAATTAATTAAGCTTTTGAAAAATCCATTAAAACATTGAGCTCCCTTATATTGGAGTATTTCTAGCTTCTTTTGTAAAAAATAAATGAGTTGTTTCTAATTAGAAAGGTACATTTACCTTATTTGGTCATGTATTGAATTTAATTGTAAGGATTACACTGTGGTTTATGGACTTTCTAGTAGTGATTAATCAATCTAATAATTTATGTATCCATTTTTATATATTTTTATATTTATTATTGTTTGATGTTTGAAACATGTGTAATATGGAGTAATATTTAATCTTCGAATTGGTATCTTACTTAAGTCTTAGATCTAAATTTTTAAGCTTTAATAAGTATTCCATTAATTTAAGGTTCATTGCATAAATTCATGAATCTAACCATTCCTAACATAGATTAGGAATACATTAGGAGTGGGAGCAGAAGCAGGTTTTTTGAATCCAAGTTAAGCAACACTAATGAATACATTAGGAGCAAGAGTGGGAGCTAGTTTCTTGAATTTTTGGTTTGGTTCGTGGTGTGCTTCTCTATTCCTCATATTGTAGCTTCATGTGCCTCTTGTCCACATGCTTCCTATAATTTGTGAGGTGTTGTTTGGGAAGGTGTCCTTTGATTTTTGTGCTCGATTCATCCACTTGTTTTTCTATCTCCTTTCTTTCCTCTTTTTTTTGGGTCTATTCTTACAAGTTTTTCTTGTTGTGAAATTACCTGGGTATGTGTAGGATCATCATGGAAAAAACAGGCCCTTCAGTGGCAAAAAAATTAGAAAAATCAAAGTTAGGCAACTTGACATAAAAATTTGAATAAATTATCTATATTATTTCAAAAATATGTAAGAATAGAATCTATAGAAAATTGAATGTAGTTTCTAAAATACTATGTTTTTTTAAAAAACAAAGAAATCTATTTGGTGAAAATTTGAAATTTCAATACAGTAGTACTTAAATTTTAGGGAAAAAAAAAAAACCCTAACCACAATAAAATGATAATATTTTTTTATAAGATTTTAGATATAAGTAGAGGACTCATGTCTCAATGTGATACATATTTTTTTGTAAATTTTACCAAGCAAATAATTAATTATGAATTTTATTACAACTTTTAAAAATATAAAACCCTTATGTCCAACCACCTTAACTTGGTCAAAACTTCATGAAATTAATTTTTTTATTTTTTTAATCCTATAGTATGCAAAGCATAGAATGTGACACATGTTTTGGATTCAAAAAATGTGATACTATTTGAAAGCTATAGATGTTTTTCAATCATTCTATTAATCAAGACTTTAGTCGTAATTTGAATAAAAAATGAATAATAATTACTTATTAAATTCAAAGTAAAGAATAATTTATATTGATGGAAAATTGAGAATCTCTTTTAAAAACCCTTTTCGTTTCATGAATTTTTGGTAAAAAAAAGTCGTCAGCCACATACCCATCATATTGCCACTTTTTGGCCTATCATGATCCTACACATACCCACCTTTATGGTCCCCCTATTGAGGACTCAGAAGGGGATTCCCCCACCTTTCTCTCCCTCTAAAAATATCCCAAAGGATAATGCTTAACTACATCTTTACTCAAGATGGAAGGCCTTGCCTCCTTTGTTGAAAAGTTTATATATTTTTGTAACCCATGCTCTAACACATGGTCTGTTCCCCACCATTTTTTCATGGGTAAAGGAATTTCTATACACATGTTAGAGGAACTTCTTAATGCTATGCTACTTGAAATGGAAAACTATTTGGTAGGAAAATTCCTTGCCTTCTAACTAAGTGTGGAACAAGCTAGAAATTGGATCTCTAATCACTTGATATTAGAGGGAAACATTTATAATAGTACTATAATGGTTGAATGTCTTTTCTTGTTTAATATTTATACAAAAGAAGATTTTTTCAAGACAATTACAAAAGGCCATTGGACCCTAGAAATAAGCTTAAAAATCCTCCTCACCCTATGTAAATGGAAGTTAGGGTTTGATTCTACCAGTGATCAAGGGGCTATTGCCCCTAATTGGATCCATCTTCCTAGCCTAACTCTAACATTATGGAACTACAACATGTTCCAAAGCATTGTGAATACTTTTGGAAAACTTATTACAATTGATAAAGTAACTTTGTAAAAATCCTTCCTTGTCTTTCTAAGAATGTGTGTATGTGGCCACAAACTTTGTTCTCCCTTCTAAGATAACTCTAAATTCTAGGTTGGGCAGTTGGTCAAAACCTATAATATATGAAAAGGAAAGAATTTTCTTTAGATCTACAACAATTTTGGACACTTGAGTAACAATTGTAGGATGAATGCTAGTAAAAAACCTTAGGTGCTTGTTTCTAACCTAGTTGTTTCAAATTTTGTTGTTTATCTCCATGCCAGTGTGGTAGTAGCCTCAACTAATCCTACTCACTTTGGCCCCCCTCACCTTGCTCCCCCAACCCCCATCCTCCACCCTTTCTCTTCAGTTGTGGCTTCCCCTTAGGAATTTTCCCCCCACCTCACCTTCCCATCCTTTAGAGGCCCCCTTTGATGTTCCTTTTTTGGTCTCCCTTGGTTCTCTCTATAGATCTCAAAAATCTACTCTAACTGGGGACCTTAAGCAAAATAAAATTTTGGAGATTGCTTCAAACTACCCCCTTCTAGAATAATTTAAAAAAAAATCAAACCCCATGGTATGATTATTTTCAACTCTCATTAACCTAAGGAAGATAAGTGTAAGGCCCAACTATTTTCGTAACTTAAATCATGTTATAAGCACCTTATGATGGTTCTAGCTCTATTTATTTCGAAATAATAGGCTTATATTTGGATATGCAATTATTACATGTATTATTTTGTATTAGCTATCATGGTACATAGAAAACTATACCCCATGGGTTATTGATGACTATGGTATCAATAAGAGTAAGGTGATTTAAACCTTACCAATAAAGGTAAGTTGACCTCTAATCCTCAATAAGTTTTTGGTATTATTATGATTGCTCTTTATTGAGATTGCGCTATGAGTCCATGGTTATTTCTCCATTAGAAGTATGTTCTAATCATGTTGGACTAACTAATTTTGGGATGATTGATAGTAGATAATGTCATTATTAAACTTAATTGTGCAATGGCTATGTTATAGGTAGATTAAGTTGAAATTGCAATTACAATTTCCATAAACATGGAATTATGTTGAAGTGATGTGATTCACCATTATTATTTTATGTATAAAAGACATAAATGAGATAACCATGTTGTGATGTTAATAAATGCTTCAATTTTAGTTAAGTTGATATTTTGTATTCAATAATTAAATTCGTTATCATTTTCACTTTGTATATCTATTTGAATATATTTGATGTGTGCATTGAGTGTGTGCAGGAATATTTATGAGATTGGCCAAAGGGAGAAGGAGAGCCCAACCAAGAATGTTAACCAATCCTTGTTGAATACCTTGTGAGGAAATGTGAATTTAATTGTTCCTACCAAACCCTTTGTTGCTAACACCTAATTGTGTGGAAACTCTAAAATATGTTTTTATGTTTATTTACGGGTAAAAGAGCCCTCATCTTATGAGCTAAGTTTAGGTAAACTTTTAGGAGGGTTGGTACGTCAATAATATATATAGGGCTAACTACATGCTTAATGGGGGGCTGGGAAGGTGTTACGATGGAGGAGGAGTAGGAGTGATGGGTAGAAGGAATTCCATGAAAAAGTAAACCAGTTTAGAGGTAACCCTCCTTATCCAGAAAAAAAATGGTCTGTATACTCTCCTTATTCCCTGTAGGTTTTTTTCTGTGGCAACAGCTTTCAAATCTCTTGGGTGTATAACTGTTCTGTTTTTTTTTTATGTGTATACTTGTTCTGGTTTTGTGTATACCTATTCTTGGTTGGTCTCATAGCTCGGGGGAATGGTGAGAGTCTTCTAGGGCTTAATGACCCATTTTGGTTGGGAGGAGAGCTACCTCCCTCTAGCTGATTTTTTTTTAAAAGAAACAGGTTGCAGTCGAGAACTCCCAACCATCTTATGTCGCAAGTTATTTGAAAAATATGACCTCATGTATTCTAAAATAAGTTGCTTAGATCTTTTAAGAGAAACCAAAAAAAAAGGAACTATAGAGCCCCCCTGTAAGCAAACTATGATTATGATAAGGTGGTAGATACATATTTTATTTTATTTTTGATAAATTCCCAGTACGTTGTGGGAAGAACTAATTTGATTTTTGTTTCAAAGTTTAAGTTCTGGATGGAAAGGAAATAGGTAGAGAAAAGATGGGAAGATCTTATATTATGTTTGTAGATTTATCTACCCATTTATTTATTTTTTTACAATCCCCCGAAGGATTTAGGCTAACCCTATGAGACATGTGAACACCGGTTTATTTGTAGAATAAAAGAATAGAACTGCAGGTAAATTATTTTGAGAAATGATGGTAATGATATCAAGCTTTATGATGTGGTTTCATTTTGCTCATGCATGTAAATTCTTCCTTTCAATAGACTTTCCTTTTAGGCACTTTTAAAACATGAGAAATTTGATCTGTAAGATTCAGTAAAAAAAAAAATCTGATACAGAACACTGGATCCCCCTCAAACCCCTAATAATTTCCTCTTGTGACCACTTGCACCATTAGGGAACCAACAGTACTCTCTGGGATATTATGGGCATTATCTACAGTGGTCCACGAAGTTTGGGCATGTATGAGTTTGATACCCTGGTCTCTGCAGCCAACACCACAAATAGTAATAGGAAACAAAGTCAATAAAAAAAATGGTTAATGGTTAAGCAGATCAAAACGTCTTGGTGTGTCTTATGGTTTGAGAAATAACAATGTTCACCTAGAAAACTAAAATCATTGGCATTGTTTGTGAAATGGGGGTTGTAAATCATTTCTCTCTATTCCCACTCCTTCTACACTCCCTTCACTTTCAGCAAGGGATTCTAAACCACTCACCCACAATGCTGGCGTCAAATTCCTCATTCTGTTCCTGGCCAGGTATGGTAAATTAGGTTGTACCTTATTTTAGCAGACTTGAGAACAGATTAAATCAAGAAGAAATATATCTTCAGAGTTTTAGACTCATCATAGTTGTCAATAGGGGAAGTGCTATTATGACAGGTGTATGGTGGTGGCAGCCTTCAACCTTGCGTGTATGACTTTCTTTTTATTTTCCTTGGGTTTTGCACCAACATTTAATATAAGTCATATAAATTTAAATCCTACTGTAACAATTTAAACTAAAATGAGGACTGGCGTAGATAAAAATTCAAGGCTGAGTGACCAAACAAAGCAGTACACTTATATCTAAAAAATATATATATATGAGTGCAATGATGTTTAAATCAGCTCCCTTAAAAGTTTAATAAATTTTATTATTATTTCTAGGGAGAGTTACTGATTAAATGAATGAAAAATAAATAAAAATGCAAGGTGTACCTCTTCGAGCCTTATTGGTTGAATGTTATATATAATTTAGTTTCCATTGGTCAAATGTATTTAATAGTACATTTTATATTATAATTTCATGTGCTTTACTAGAATTTAAATTCTATGACTCATATTATTGTTAGCACAGATTCAACCCAAAACTTATGATGATGTGTGTTATGGACAAAAATAAATAAAACAACAAGAAGATTTTATGTTGTGCTGATATTTGTAGTTTTTGAACCATGCTAGTTTCTAGTTTTGGTTGGTTTCTTGATATTGTTGTAGCTGCTGCAGCTGTTTGTATGTATTATGTATCTCTGTAAAAGCTTTTTGCTTCTTTCAATATATATATATAAAAAAGGAGAAAAGACCAGAATGTTATGGAATAAGGAAATAATAAATTCTAAGTGATTGTTAGAAGCACCATTATTATCATGCTCAACTTCCAATGGAATCCCCAGGATATAAATCTTAGAAATAATTCACTTACCTAAACAATAATAATGGAAATAGAAAGGATGTGACACCCTTCATAATGCAGCAAAGAGGGGATGTGCTGCTCTATGAGGATAGAGTAAGCACAACCAGGAGTTATGGCTGAGTAGACATGGGCTGGGTGCCAAGGGATTTGGAGGTAACAGAAAATAATAATAATAATGATAATAATGATTACTATTACAGTGGTTGTCATAATTATAAACAATGTTTAGTTTTACTTCTTTTCCTTACCAACTACAAATAAATGTTCCACAGACAATTTAAGTTTGTCATTAATAAAAAAACAAATAGTGGATGGCCATGTCAGGCGTATGGCGTCTAGTTGAGTAGCTGCACATAAAATACTTGTAAAATATTTTATATACCCATTTAGGGCTGGTGCCTACCTTCATGATACCAATTAAATGTGGTCTTGCCAAGCTTCTGCCCTAATCTCGGTTAAAAAGGAGATTGGGTGAATTTAGGGAGATGTTAAAACTCACCAATTTAATTTTCTGAACGTTTGGCATAATAAATTATTATTTCCTTCACAGTTCCAAAGATGCTATGCATGCTGGAAATTAATGCAAAAGATAGTGAATGAAAGAGGTATTAAGTTTGCCTTCCGGCAATAAAAGTCTGGCACTCCAGCAAGAAATTTAAAATGCGAAAATCAGATATAATTTAAACTATAGATTGCTATAGAATAAATTAGTAATATCAACATCAGTTTCAATTATTTAGTCTTCCTCATATGAGTATGAATGTAAATAAATAGTGGCGATAAGTTGTGCTCAATGTGGACAAGCAAAAAAAGAAGAAGTAATTCTACCTAATTTTCTGGGTTTTTGCTATAGAGTAAATAACATATTTGTCTATCATTTGTTTCTACCAAATTCCAAGGGAACTTATAGGTTAATCGTAATATATTATTTTAAATGTTAAATCATGAGTAGGAAGAATACATTTTATTAAAATGGCAATAATAATATTGTACATATGAGAAAATTATTAGTATTAATGTTAGCTGGCTTATACAATATAATTACTTAAGGGTAATATCAATAGAGATAAAAATAATAATTATGCCAGTATCAAAGTAAAATAAATAATAATAATGTAAAAATTCCTTTATATATATTCTTATAAAATTTAAATATACGACAGTTGTATTTTTTTTTATAGTATGGAAAATATTTTCAAATGTTTACATTTATATTATTAATTGTGATAGCTATATTCCTATAAGTGGTGTTATTTCCGCATTTGATAATCCAAATAAATTCACTATCCTTAATAATAAAAGATCTTAATAATAAGACATTACTCGAAATCATGTCCATCTTGCACCTTCTAACAAGTTAGAAGAAAATATCCTTCCTATCATATTCTTAATATATATATATATATATATATATATATATATATATATATATATATATATATATATATATATATATATATATATATATATATATATATATATATATATATGGTTTAGTTTATAAATAATTATTGCATGTAAGGTAATTTAAATCTATTAGCCACTATTACATTTAACTCTTTAAGATTTTATATTTTGATACCTTACTATGTTCTCATCCATGATCTATAAAATCATGATTAACACCAATGTTAATGAGTATTGTAACCATTTATTCTAATTGAACCTCATGGATGTGAAGGTATTGTACCTTGGATTATTAAAGATTGGACCAAGTGGACCCAAAAAGAAAATGGGGGTTTACTCTACTTACAACATAAAATTGGTGTTTAATCTATAATAGTATTTTCTTCTAAGAGTATGGGAATGACAGTTTTCAATCTAGTTACTAAATAAGACAATTTAAAAATTCAGTAGGGCTATTATAAAGGAATGGTTTGTGTAACTCTAAGTGCCCCTACCTAGTGATATTGTGAGGGAAAATATCTTATCAGTGGGAGAGAAAAAAAAAGAATTTCAATGATATCTTACGAAAAATTGTATTAAGAATTGAGCTAAGCAATAAGCTATTTGGGTGGGATCCTGTAGAAGATGCTATTGCCTCCAGGAAAAAGTAAGAGTTTAAATTTTTCCATCAATTAAAACATGACTAAGAAAGTTATCCAATTCGGTACATGCAACTAATTAAATTATGTATCATGCATTAATCTATACAATCCTATCAAATAATGTTAGACTTTAGTAAGTGTGTCGCGTAATTGTGGTTTGTCGGGAGTGCGCTAAGTTCTAAACCTATGTCTTTTAAAAAAAATTTGTGGCATTTAAATGTTAGTTCCACATTAAAATGTGGGCATGATAGAAAGAAAGTCTGCTAGAATGGATAAAGTTGATGATAAATCTTGTAAGTTGTTTCCTACAAAGAAAAAGGATATTCATATGATTGTTTTTTATTAAAAAATTAGTTTTATGGCCATGATACCAAATAAAATATCATCAAAAGATAGACCATGAAGCTAGCAAAACCATCCACAAAATTACAACAATAAAATAGGCCAACCGGTCTATAGTAATTCCACAAAAGCTCGTAAACAATAAAAGGAAATAGTTTAGAACATCACAAAACAAGATAGTACACTAATAAAGGTTTCATGCAAGCCTACTATAAGATAGGAATGTAGGCCCCATAATAAGAAACAACAATCTAACTAATCCTTTCAAGTGTTTATCATATTCCATTCCCTAGCTAATACTTCTAGTTAATTGGTCAATGGGTCCTCTCTGTCTCCAACATTGTCATCCATCGGCTTGTCCACATCCTCAGGAGGCTTCATCCATATTTTCCTCTTTATAACCTTGTATAGACTATTCACCATTCCAAAAATCACTTTACCCATTATACCATAGGTGATTGAAATCAACCTAGTGAAGGTATTGTCCATTATATTGATTTTGTCTAGTAGCGAAATAATCAAGTCATTTTCTTGTTGGGGGTTCCTATTGACCATGTCCCCCTCTTCCTCAAGACTAGACATGACCTACACATTTTCATCTTCTTAGTTATTATTTATCCCTTCATCGTTTCCTTCATCTTCCTCAAATTCATTGACCACCTCGTGCTCATTGTTGTTCTCCTCTTCCTCCTCTTCAGAATAGGAAATATCTTCTTCCATTTCTCTCATAAAACCTTCTCTAACTCTATTATTCTTAAATCTAACTTCTTCACTTACATCAAGATATATTCTTCATCTGAGGAGTCTTGTTCATGTTCTTCAAAGGATAAAAATTTACCCATAGCATTGCAAGTATCTAGTCTAGTAGACATTCTTTCTCCCTTATTTCTACTAGAATTCTCAACATTTCCATCTCACCCTTCATCTGATATATTTATAGTAACTATTTTAGTGGTTATTACTTCTCCAAATCCATGCTCTTTACATTTAGTGCCAAATTATTTCACCAAGACATTCTTAGGTTGAATGAGTAGATAAGGAGGGTCTTCCCCTACTAAAATATTTTTAGAGGATGAGGGTTTGGCCTTGGGATTCTTAAGCTTTGTCGGGAAGGAAGGCTATTGTATTCCTTCTAGTACTTCATTAGGGGTATAAAAATAAGGGGAAACATATTTAATCACTAAAAAAGGTTTAAAGATAGCCAACTTAGGCTTCTTGCTAGAACCAGGGTTACTCTCTAGTAGGTAGGTTGGTTACTGAGTGGTTTATTTTAGAGGGATTTCAAGGAATTATCTGGGCCTAGAAAGGGAGTGAGGGGGAACACATAATTATACAAACTCTGAGTCAAACCCTAATAAAGGTGAGGAGAGGCCCATTTTCCTTATACTATTGTAATGAAGTAAGCAAAAAATGGGGATATTAATTTTCTCATTTCTCCTGATATAATTTAAAAAAGAAAAGTGCTAACAATGCACTTTTTAATATCTACCTTCTAGTGTGAAGTATTTAATGATATGGATGCTTACCAATACAACAAGAGTTAGAAATTTCTCCTTTTCATAACCATTTTTTTCTCTCTTCAGTTGCTCTTCTCCTTCAAAAGAGTTGTCAATAAATTGTTGATAGTTTCCATTGCAAACCTTAGGAACTTTAATACCCTAACACTCAAAACAATGGCTTTAGCAATGAGTTTAGGAGTAACAATAAATATAATAGTGTGAATCTTGAATTTCTTCTTTTGCTATGAATTGCATAACTTAGATGTCTAGTTGTCATTGTATAATTTCATCACCTAGAAGAAAGATGACCATCCCACTACCTCAAACAATTTCTAGAGTTATGCATTCTTCCTTAAAGGGACATACGAAAATGACTGATATTTTTATGGGTCCTCCCATATCCACTCTGCAACCATTTTTTGTAATTTAGTGGCACCACCCTTGACCCCACTCTTCCATATGTAGACACTCAAATACAAATCATAGTCTCTCCTTTTTCTAGAAAAAATATGAACACTAAAAACCTTCACTTATAAAATTAAATATGCCAAAAAATCATTTTCCTTGTCTAGAAGGCTCATTACTTCATGATTTGTACATGAGGATTCAATATTAGCTAAATCTTAGGCTAGGTCATTTTTATATTTATACATGACCCATAGCTCATGTAAAGTAACTTCCCCCTAGGCCAATAGAATAGAAAAATTAATTTAGATTTCCCATCTGGGAGCTTAAGGATATGATGTCAATTTTTAGTTATCACATAAATTTGTTGGATGTTGTGATTGTGCTGTTGATATGTGGTTGTCATTGATGTCAACATTATTACCATTTGGTGCATTGAAGGATGTATATGTCAAGGATATTGAGCATATTGTTAGAAGAAGAGTTCCAGGTTGCCAGTGGTTCAGTGAATGTCATGAAGGTGTCTTGTTCTGTACGTCAAAGATCAATTGTTGTGGATTAAAGGGTTTTCTATTGAGTGTATCTAGTTCATTCACTGGAAGTTTCAGAGGTCCGTGTGAATATTTGATCGTGCTTTGATTAGTTGTGTTCTGATAGTGTTTTTGTGGTCTCTATCAATGTTCCTGAGTGAAGCTTATGTGTTTCCTATAATCTCTATTGCTACAAATGTTTCTCTATTAGTTCCTATTATTTTTGGATGCTTCTAGATCATGCTCTATCTTTGTGGTATGTCCAAATTGATTGGTGTTCTCGTGGTCAAATATCTTTCTTTGTATGTTTAGTTTTTCAGGTTCTTGGCCACCATGATGGTTGTAGCGTGTTTTGGATCTTCGAGGTGAAATTAATTGAAGTCTTTATATGTTGGAGTTAATAATTTGGGTCTCCACTCTATTGTGACCAAGCTTGGTGGATTCAAATTGCAAATTTATTTGTAAATTTGGTCCACATTGAAAATATATTTTATATTTTGTGGCCGACTAAGTTGTTGATGAAATCTCATGTTGCAGATATATAAGAGCGATTGTTTCATCGATGTAAAGTATGCAAAAGAAGCTCTATGTGCTCAGTGTGCTCCTATGTGTGTATGTGTGAATACCATTTGATTGCAGAGCAAAGTGTGAAGAAGATTGAGTGAAGTGTGAAGAAGTTTGAGCAAAGAGTTTTCTATGCTTAACTGGAACTGTAATCAGGCTTGTGCAGAAGTTATTTACTCAATTCACAATTTGGATGGTTTTAATTCAAATCTTTGGACAATTAGTCCTCTTTTTTATTTGAGCAGTGAGCTCTAGGCAGTGTGCCTGAATGCATGTGCATTCCCACTATTCATATACTTTTAATAGTGTATAATATTGTGGACTAACATCCATTGTGGTTTTCCCCCTAACAGGGTTTCCACGTAAAATTTTTGGTGTTCTCTATGTTTTTGATGTGTTCATTGTTCATGGTTTATTATTCATTCGTTAGATCTAAGATTAAGTTAAGTAAAGATTGAAAAGTTCTAAATATTTTGTGACTATTGATTCACCCCCTCCCTCTCAGTTGTATGTCCTTTTTTGACAATAATTGGTATCAAAGCAAGTTCCTCTAAAGAATTTTAAAAGCTTGAGGTGATCCAAGATGGAATCATACAAGAAGGATAGTCCTAGATTTGATGGAACAAACTACTCATTGTGGAAAGCTAGGATGGAATGTCATTTGAAGTGTATTGGTGAACCTTTCTGTAAAATTACAAAGAATCAATATGTTATTCCTCATAATGGTCCTTCCACTACTAATGAGGTTAAAGAGGCCAAGAATAATTTCACGACTATGGAAGCCTTATTGAGTGCTCTAACAAATTCCGAGATGACAATGTGCTAGGTTTGAAGACAACTCGTGAGATGTGGAAAAAGATGGAAACTTTGTATGAAGGATATGCACATGTGAAGATGGCTAAGCTATAGAGTTTGAAACGAAAGGATGAAAATCTAAAGATGGGTGAAGATAAAAATATTTCTTCTTTCATGTAGAGAGTGAATGAAATAGTGATGGGCATTAGATGTGTTGATGGTATCCTAGAAGAGGAAGAAATTGTGGCTAAGGTGCTCAGATCATTGCCTCCCTCCTGCACAGCAAAGGCCCATGCTATTGACGAAACCATATCATTGACGAATGTGACAAGGGATACACTGATTGATAAACTTGTGTAATGCCCAAAATTTACACTCAGGCAAATACACGACTAACATTTTTTTTTTTTTTGAAACGAAGTTACCAAATACTAAAATTAACAACCATACATGTGCAGGAAACTTACAATGCACATCGAATGAGGTTGCTCACGCAACATCATTACCATCACGGTTCTTGAGAGTGGGGTAAGGGTACAAAAATTAATTTGGGTTGAGCTCCAACCAAAAGATTTACTAGAATCTAACTACTATTCAAAAGTTGAGGCTCACTTTCGCATAAAAATTAATGTCCTTGATAAACCCCCATGGTTTGGGTTCACGCATGAGAAAGCATAAGAATATCATCAACTTGATTTGCTATTAATCTAAAAGGATTAATTGACAAAACATTATTTATCTTGTTAGCTCTACGCCCACCTTTAGCCATCCCGACGATATTGATGCCATTCACATTTAACACTTTACCTTGCACTTCAAAATATAGAAGTGAATAAAATATTCATAATTTACTAACTAATTATTAATATTCCACTTTTATTTATTTATTACTATTGTTATTTTTATTTTCATAAATATGATAATATATATATCTATATATACACATTCTAAAAGTAAATTTAAAGGTTATAAATTTGAAGAATATCTTACATAAATAACTATAGTTTATTTCCTTACAAATACATATTATTAATTTCCCTAATGAGAAGAAGGGATCTAAATAAAGAGATAATATCTTTTAAGTAATACTTTAGAAATTATGTGGGTCTATATCCCTAAATAAAATCTTATCTAATGTAGTAGAATCTCTAGAAAAGGGTATGGGAATATATTCCCCACTTTATTTTAAAGGGGGGGGTGAGTATGGGGATTTATTGAGATGAATCTTTGAATATAAAGTGTATTCACGTGGAGGTAGATAATGGGCCCCCATGCGGAATTTTCTTTTTGAAATGTCACACACCAGACAACGACAAGAAAAGGAATGTGTTCATTTATTTTGATGTTAACTATAACAATGCAGAATACCCAATCAAATTATACACAATCTTTAATGCTGATTTATATATTACAGCCAAAGTTGTCAACTCTTGCGTCATAAGAGAATATCCAAGGAGGTGAACCTTTATTCCACTGATGATTACGTTCATTGCTATGAATGAAATAAGATTTTGAGAAGTCATGATACCAAAAAAAAAAATAGCGCAGGTCACATGAAGTTTAAGTGTTGAAAGGAGAATGTGTAAGGGAAAGAAGACGTGTACACCAAGCAACAGCCCGAACAAGGTTCCAAGGAAATTTTGACTGATCAAAACAATTGGACGATAGATTAGAAAGAGAGTGTTATAGTCCACAGATCCCAAGTGACACCAACTAATCAAGATAGACGGCCTTGAAGTGACAGGTCAATTAATTCTAAACAATCCTATAAGACAAACTCTCCTTGTTTTTTTTTAGAAACAAGTTTCTTGCTACACATGAACCGGCCGAAAAGCAATGCATATCAACTTGAATCTTGAGGGCATTTAAACACGAGGCCATCACATAGATCTGTAGAGAGGATGGAATTACACAACAGTTCATTTAGATGCAAGTATTCTCAACTTCCAATAATAAACATGAGCATACTGCACTACTGACTCATTGTTTATACCTTGTGACTGTGCCCACCAATCACTCTCTCACTAGCACGCATGATGCCCAGTACTTAGCTCTATGATCAGGTGAGGTGACAAATATACTCATTTATTTAGGAGAATGGTTGATTATACAACCAGAGTCTATTCAACTACAAGTTACAATTTACTCAGAGCAATCCTTGACTACCCTATACACTGCTCATCTCTTTGCATCTATTTAAATGCACAAGGAAGGCGACAGTCTACAAATAATTTAGAGATGTTGCAATCTCTGATGGATGTCCCAGGTGAACCTCATGGACGACGATGCACACATGGCTGAGACTACATAACTAGCTTATGGATAAGGTCACAATGCATGCACAGGTATTGTTGCTATTCTTTATTTGTTTATTTACTATCTTTTTCGATCCATCACTCAGAGAATAGTATCTAAAGTTGACTCCTCCCATTTACTTATTGCAGGATGGAGACCATATGTTCTCCATTTACAAGTTGAGGGTTAACATGTGGCCATGAAAGGCCGGAAGGAGTTACAAGGCGTTCCAAATGATCCTACCGTCCATTTAGTCTGAGCACCCTCAAGGCATGCATTTTGCCTCAAATAAGCGTTGTTTTTTTTTTAGACAATTGTTCAGATCATCACTATAAGAGAAGCGAAATACAAGTCCAGGAACTATTTTATGCAAAGATGTAAACATTATTTAATGTACCATGTTATATAGTTAGGTACATTGTAATCTCCAAACCCTCAATTATTTATTCTGGAAATGAATGCATACCAGATATGCAAAACAACACTGTGACCCTTATTCAAAGCCACCTAAATGAGCCCTTCCATTTATAATGGAGGTTAATCTTACGCTTTGGTTTCTTTATTGCTCTAGATCTCTTGACCTGCCTGAAGGAATAGATATATATATATATATTAATTTAATTTTGCTCACAGACAATCTTAAGAGTTTCAAGATTAAAAGCATTGCTTGAGTTACTCAGATGTTGTATTAAAACCTGAAGAATAATGCATTTCGCCTTTCAACTTTCGAGTTATCTATGCATCGTTTACTTATTTAATCGTTTAATTTTCTTATAAGTATAGCCATACTCTTGTTACCATTTGCTTCCATATCACACCATTACCAAAACATTATTCAGATATCACACCATTACCAAATAACTACAGTAGTACTATATTTACTTATTTCCCCTTTCTTAATATACATTGTAGTTTTAAAACCTATACAGGTACACATAGTTTA